>JAVFBX010193403.1:0-13201 GCA_034783855.1 Mopalia kennerleyi
TTTGTCTCCGTCGTCATATAAGTGAAATACCCTTGAGTACGACGTTAAACACCAATCAAACAAACAAACAAAACACAATTAAAAGATATATATTTTTTCATTGATTGTTGCCTTTCATGGCATGTGAGTAGAATAATGTTGTATGCGATACATAACCTGAATTAAGCAAATTCCATATTCTATCCACTTTTGATTTCACATACCAATTATTGTTATTTATTTCAGGTTGAGCCTGTCGAAAGTAAGAAATCTCGTAAAACTGGGCCTCAAGAAACAAATACAGATAATGGAGGGTAAGCTGCCCTATTTCATTCGAACAATCTTTTTTCTAAAGCCTTTTTTTGTTTGTCCTCAAAATTCTTTGATGCTACTGTTTCTGGTGGTTGGCTAGGAATGATTGGCTATGTTAAGTTTTAATGAGTCAGATACATTTTTCTGATGGTATTTAGTCCTGATGTTGCTATGATAGACTATGTTTTTTAAAAAAGATTTAATTATCTTTTACTATGGGCTTGTTGCTGTGGTTCAGTGGTATGGGCGTCGGCCTGTTGATCTTCTTCTGATGTCCCTCTCACAGGTTTGATCTCCAGTATATGCGAGAGTCCCACAAAGTGGCTCTAGCAATTGCCAGGATGGTTTTCACATGGTTTCGTCACGGTTTTCCACTGTGTTAAGTAAGGCAGAATGAGGAGTGGACTATCGTTGAATCTGTTATCAAAGTGTAACAGACCCCAATCCGATAAACACATCATTTGACTAAGTTTTAATATATCTTTCAGTTGTCCCACACCTGGATGTAAAGGTCAAGGTCATATCACAGGCAAATATGCCCGCCATAGAACGTAAGTAATCTGAATAGTACTATTTAAAGAGGATGAAAAAGTTATTATTAAAATGATAGTATTGTTAAAAGTATCAAAGGGAACAATTATTAGCTGGACATATTTTCTTTTCGTTCTGATTTTAGTCCATTAGCAGCGTTAAAAATTGTCCTTCATTTTGAGGGTGAATAGTTTTTGCGCCTACAAATCCTACTTCAATGTACCCTTCACAGGATCGGGTTTTTCACCTTAATTATGCAAGGAACAGTCTGAAGTGGACAATCTGTACGACGTTAAACCCCAATCAAAAAAACAAACCAACTTTCATGTTGGGCATGTTTTTATTTTATTATTGTATGAAAAGTTATCATTAGCATACACATGTAGTTTAATATTTTGTGATTATGTTTTTATCTTTTATCAGTGCTCAAGCTTGTCCCATGATGATGCGGAAGAGAAAAGCTGAGTGTAAATCAAATAGTCCTTCTCCAGTTTCTAAACGAAGTCGGGGGAAGACTTCAGAAGAAAGTGAAAGTGAGAAAAAAGACTCAGTTAGCAAAATCAAAAATGAAAAATCTTCTTCTTTAACAAGAAGTTCCAGTCCATCTAGTAAGTCTGATTCCACAAAGAAAACAAATTCCCCAAAGAAAGTGTCAAGATCGAAGGAAAGGAAAAGTGCAGCATCAACAGCTGATAAGACTGGTGATAAAACTGACACTGCAGCCGACGCAGATGAGGAAGAGGAAATGGATGAAGACAGACGATGTATCCGAGAGGCAGAACGAGCTCTACGTAGTCTTTCAGGCGAATTTGACGCTCCCCCAGCCCCATTTTATAATTATACTGAAGATAAAGAAGACACGTTTTGCAAAGAGGAGATAACTGATGAAAAAGATACTGTCATTACAGAATCCACAGAAACACAAAAGAGTTCAAAGAAAGGGGAGATAACTCCAAAGATTGAGCAAAGTGATGCAAAAAAGACTGATAAAGTTGTTATTAAAGTAGAAAATTTAGATGATAGTTTAGAAGAAATTTGTACAGATGACAGTGGCTTTGATCCAAATGCATCTACAGCCTCTGATAACGATGTAGATATTTTAATGAGAATTGAACAGGAATGTGCTACGATACAATCTCAAGCTGCCAGCCAAGATGACGAAACGTCTGGCCCAGTTATTCTTGATGATCAATATGATAAGGAAATTGTTGAGACTAAAGAGGAAGAAGAAGATGATGATGATGATAATGACTTGGAATTAGAAGAAGATGTTATCAGAAATGAGATAGAGGCTGAGGAAACTGTAGTAGTAGTACCCGTAGAGAAGGAATCGGAGAGAGATACGATTGAAGACATGGAGATTAAAATTGAACCTGAAGAGTTAGAAGCGATGTCAGATGATGAGGAAGCCGAGAATACAGTGGAAATATCTGAGAAACCGTGTGCCGTGGATGTTCAGCAAAGTACTGTAAGTGATAACTCTAATGCTGTACTCTCTGAAGTTTCTCCGGTTTCCCAACTAGAAGAACAGAAACCGGAAGTAAATATACCTTTAGAACCTGAAAGAAGCTCCAGTTCTATAAATGTTCCATTCCTGGATCCAAGCATAGTCGTTAAGCAAGAAATTGATATTGAAGACTTCGAAACATCTGTAGTGAAAGTTGAAAAGGGATGTTTTACTGAATTGAGTGTACCCTTTAGCCCTGTCTCTGTACCTGTCAAGGTCCCTGTTCCCCAAATGAGGACTCCAGTTTCCCTTCACGAGTCCGTAAAAGCTGTCTCAATGACTCCTGTCAGGGGACCAATCACATCTGCCTCTCAAATTACATTTGCGTCAAGCTACAGGAAGCCACAGCAACCAACCCCTGCTCTGTCAGCCTCAGCAAGACTAGCTCAAGGAATAAAATCTGAGAATCTGTCCCTCGATGAGGAGGACGATGCTGGGTTTACGGTGGTGGCAGAATGGACGGAACCAACTCGTGTTGACGCCGCTGGACGAGAAACCCCAGACTCCATGGACGACCTAAATGAGGACAAAAATGGAACCCCTAAAGGTATGGTATTTTCATCATAGCAGACTGGGTTAATTGTTTTACAAAAAAGTCTTGCTTTGAGAATAGCGGTTCAGCAAGCTCAGTGATGTATCTCATATCGTGTACATCAGAGGTGTTAATTGGTCAAAACCAGGTGTTCTAGTCACTGAACATCATAGATAAGCTGTTCACTTCATTAATGAGTGCGTCTTCTAATCTTAAATTCAATTTACTGTTTACGGGATCGATGTTGACCATCAGGTATGATTTGTATGTGGCAGGGTATTTTTCATAACGATTGTACAGGATTGCCTTTTTTATTGCTGCACAAAATTGTTGCTTACAGGCAGGAACATTAAGCATTTATAGATGAACCCCATATTTCAATTCAATTTAAATACAGTTTTTCGGGAATTAACTAAACAAGACTAAATTACAGTGTGTAATTACAGAGTTTTGATATCAATTTAATATCAGAAATGATTAAGGGAAAACTTTTATAACAAAACACTAATGACGCTCTATGATTTGAGGTGTGCTGTCCTATGCTTTAACACAGATCACTCGCCTCAAATCAGAAGACCTGACTAATAAATAATGAATATATAAGAACTTGTACCAGTTGGAAGTTCTTTCAGCATGGAGTTTTCAAATTGTTAAATTATCTTCTTCTTTTTTTTTGGCAAACTCTGAAGAGAAGCGTCCTGTGCTTCCCAGTCACACTTTCTACTGTACATCCTTAAATAACTTTTTTGTGCAATATCAAACGTGATTTTGTGTAGTACACTTCGTAGCTAGTTATCTGTCAATGCAGGGGAAAAGCTTAAATACGAGTGAAGCCTGAGTAAATGGACAATCAAAATAATACATGTATTAATAGTGTTTTGTGATTTTTGCTTGTGAAATGACACACCAATACAGTTAATCTGTACACATGAGATAGTATTTTTTACTTATTTGACCCTTTCAGAGAGTAAATGTCCCACCCCAGGCTGTGATGGAACCGGCCATGTGACTGGTCTCTACTCTCATCATAGAAGGTAAGTGAGTTTTCCTACCAGTTTTCCATCATATAATTAAACGAGGACCAGCGTGAAATGGATAATCCATTGTCATATAAGTGAAATGACCATGGGAATAACAAATAAAAACTTATAAAACGTTTCATTTTCTATGACTTGGAATATTCTTTGCAAAAGTATCAGGTAGTGTCAGTTTGCATAGCAACATAAATCACTTGTTATAATGTCATAAGTTTACTGAAAACTGTGTATTTTTTTTATCATAGAGCCTTCTGGCTAAGGTCAGTAAGGATAGTTTAAATGTGACTAATGGTTCATTTCTGTTCCCTCAATAGTTTATCTGGATGCCCAAGAAAGGACAAAGCAACAGCAGAAAGTAAGTTTTATTAATTCTTCTGTGGTTTAACTTTTCATTATTTGCTTATTTCTTGATAATTCTCTGCCTTTGACGCTTAAAATATTAATCATCATATCGTACAGAATTGTTATAAACACAACTGTACAATAATTTAAAGTTTCAACTGTAGAACAGTGTTTTTGCTACGGTTAATTGTCCAGTTAAATATTCCAAACTGATGCATCTACAAAGTGCAGAGTTATTTATTTAAACTCCCTAGCTCGCTGACATTTGCTCTAGTTGTTTGGATTTATTGTTAAAATTTTATTCAAATGTTGAATTGAACTTTTTGTTACAGTTTTGGCCTTGCATGACACTGTTTTGAGGTGAGTTCATTTAGTTCTTCTCTTTGGTGATGTATTATTATTGATTGATTTTTCATAAACAACTTATCTTAAATATTTATTTGGCAGTTAATCTATTTAAGTATAAAACTGCAAGTGAAAAAATTCTACAAAAAAATCCCAACTCTGAATCAGTTTTTTGATATGAATAAAGAGTAGTATCATATGAATAGATTGTTTTTTGTTTAAAAATTTATTATGATTTGATGTGCCTATTTCAGGTGTCCCACCCCGGGCTGTAACGGTAAAGGGCATATTAGCAGCAACAGAAACTCACACAGGAGGTATGTATTTTAAACATAATATAGTAATAATAATTTTATTTAACGAGGAAAAAATTAGTCAAATTAAAAATTTGCTCTTCCCTGTAGACCTCAATAAATACTGAACAAATTTTTCTTTTGCTTAAATTAATTTTTTTTTTTTTAAATTAAATTTTTCTTAAACTGAGACTAAGCATGGTTTTGAACAACTAGGCACATGCAAAATACAGTTGATCTGTTCCAGTGATTAAACATTTAATGCACAAAATTAAAGTTAAATCTCATTTAATCAATAATATGAATGATATGATTTAAACATAATTAAAGATTTCATAACACGTAGAGAGTTGACTCTTTATTGTAAAATGTACCAACATTTGTACTGGCTACCCTCATATGATTGCTCAAGACAGTGCATTTAAACATTTTGCAGCCCATAGTATGCAAATTGAAATCTTGTACTTCTCAATTTCTAATTCAAATTCAATTCTAATTTTTGTTGAATATTTTGTTTATGTTAAGTTGATTTTATGTGTGCAGTTTATCTGGATGCCCTATTGCTGCTATGGGGAAAATGGTCTCGCAACAGACCAAAAAACAAGGTGAGTTTTTTTTTATCAGTCTAAATAAATATCTTTTTCTTTTCTTTTTTTATTTCAACTGAAAATCATGTTAATTTGAATACGTGTAGCATCGATCAATACAAAGCCATTCAAAGGCTCTTATCACGAGTTGCTCAAATAGAGCTTCATTTAAAACCATTAAAAAAGTGTCTTTCTTTTTATGCGTTGATAAGGGTTATCTCCCCTACAACGATACAAATCTATAAATCATTGATAATAAGTGTTAGATGTTTCAAACACAAAAACAATTCTCTTCATACTAGCACATCTTCCCACAACACCATTAATCATTACATTGTCTAATAACTGACAATTAAAACAAATAGAGGTATATTATTCTAGAAATTGAGAAATATTAAAGATTAGTTTCAGAGTTACGTGTCATACATTGTAAATGTTGCTACTTATTTTAACTTGCAGCACAGTGAGTTATTGTTTAATTTCAGTGTAATACTCTACAAAAGCAAGGAGAGTGGAGACTGCCTGTCTGAATCTTTTGTTTTATTTTATCTTGTTTTCAGTTCTATTAGTTTAGTAAAAAATAATTAAGAAATTTGATTAGTTGAGTGAATTTAGTTTAAATTGAGGAATTTCAGGGCACCTTCTTCCAGACCAATCAAATCTATCCCATTTCAGTACATTTTGAGTCCCAATTGTGTTATCTTGCTGGGAGAGAACTGTTAAGGATGAATGTAGTTTCTTGTACCGATATTGACCACCCTCTTGCTAAGGGCACTTTGTTAAATAGTAGCAATGCTGTCTTTACTTAGCACTGGAGGAAAATCAACTTTCAACATTATGGAAACGCTTCACATTTTGGTTGTGCTAGTGTCCATTACTGCTGGAATACACCGCCGTCTTATATTGAAATACCCTTAATCACGACATGAAACACCAATCAATCAAAATCTGTATTGACCTGAATGTAGTTTCTTGATCTGGTTGTATAGTAATAAGAAGGGAGATAACCTATGACCAGGCTAGTATCTAGAGTTGACACAAAGAAATTCCTTATATAATAATTGGTTTTATATTCAGAAAAAGTCATCTGTAGGTGCTTTGGTCATGGTGCTATTTTTATCGGAGTATCAGAACTAGAGTTGTGTCAAAACTCACCGATTTGGGGAACATACCTGTCAAAGAACATGTTGAACACTAAATGTTTTTGTATTTCCAGTTGAGCATAAACCTGTTTTTTCAGTGGCTGATAGCTTTCTGGATTCTATTACTAACCCAGAGTGTAAGACAATGTTTAGACTCGATGGGTTCTATCGTATTTCACATAGGCACCTTGATGTTTGTATCTCATTATAATCCTCCTTATTTTCACATACAAATGACAGCTCACTGGTTTTAGACTTTAACTCCGGGGTATGGGTAATATGTGACGAAATCGAAATTCAGTATTTTCTTGTCAGTATGTCTAAAATTTCTCCTAAAGAAAATTGAAATACTGTTAAGTTTAAGGTTAAGTTTTGTATCATTACCCAGTCCAGATCTGGTGACTGTCTATGTGTGTGTGAGACTAGGGAGACTTTCATTGTAGTATTTACACATCGTGTCGGTCGGGGTCTTCATTGCAATCGTTTTGCTGCCGTTCTTTTATCATTGCGTTTCATGAACAGAATCCTTTTTCACAAAATGCATATGTGATCAGTTATATTATGAGGTCAAGCTGTTGTTTACCTCACCAGCCCCCAATTCTCAGATAGGTTATCAGCTATATTTTGAAGCTAAGCTGCTGTGTTTACCGCACCAGCCCCCAATTCTCAGAGAAAAATTCTGTCTACTCTTTCAGTTCAGACCTTACTTTCATTATTATTTTTTTCTTTTTGGCAAAAGAAATGATGATTGAATCCTAGGTTTCCACTGATAAGCTTAGCATACATATAGTACACGAGGTACATCACTCTTGTACTAAGATCACGGATGTATTGGTGAAAATGGCTTCTGTTCCTCTGAGATTTTCTTTTTATTTTCTGCTGGCTTTGTGGTATTTTGATTTAAGTTATTGACGTTGTGTTTTTCTGTTGTCTTTGGGTGTGTCCCACTCTAGGAATCCATCTTGTTGTCATTCCTAAAGAGGATGATCCAGAGAAAGCCGTACTTGCCGCATGTACAGAAAAGGATCTAATCAAACTAGCCCTACAACAGCCCACCATGCAGGGTCTGTATTCAACACCTCTTTGTGGCTCTTCCTTAGCACAAGTTGATAGAAGTTTCTTACATTTCATTATATAAATGAAGAACTTTTTTAAACAAAATATTTTAAAAACTTGACCTGCACTTTGAAACTTTATTTCAGTCCACAAACCTTCTTGAAATTCCCAATTAACATGCATCGGCAAAATAAAATTAGAAAAAATTTCACATATTTTAGTCAAGAAAATGTTTATAATATCTGACCTGGGCCAAGTAGATAACTTCTATCAGCTTTTGCAACCCATTAGTCCCCAATATGTTTTGCCTTTTATTTCATCGTCATTTGGAAATTCCTTTGTTTTGCTTTTGTATGTTTGTGGCAATTTTCTCATATTATTATTATTGTTATTTTTTTCATAAGTGTTCATTGATGTGGGATTTATTTGGAAATTTATTTATTATTATGACAGCACAATAGTTCATGTTGCATAAATTTATTAATCTGAAATCAAAAGTATTAAATGCTACAATGTTTAAAAGATATATGTATAAATGTAAACTCTTTTGTATTATTTCTTATCTTGTACAAGAAAGGAAACTGAGATGAGAATTATTAAGTGTAAAATAATTTATAAAATAGTCACAGTTAAAAGGATTGTAAATAAATTTAAATATAATGCTCTGTGAGTATATTGCATTATGATAATGTATTACATATCTATTGTAGGTTCAGATCGTGTCTTACGACCAATGATTCTGACTAAACAGTTAGAGTTACAAGGCTATGATAACTTTCCACCTTGTGTGTCCACGTCAACACCTCGTAATAACTTGGTCAAGGAGCTGGAGAAGTATAACAGGACCGAAACACAAGGAGGAGATAAAGCAGCCGCTGCTGCATCAGCGGCAGCCCTGGCCAAACAAACTTACATACCTAAACCAAAGGAGAGTGGCATTGAGCGACCAAACATCCTCAGTAAGCGACCCCACTTTAAGCCGCAGTATCGCTATGAGGCTAATGCGCCAACAGCGATGAACTTATCAACAAAGATGACAACGGGACCAGTGCCATGCGAAGACTTATCCCAGAGCCTTGATTTGAGTGTGAAGCGAGTATCAACACCAGAAGCGCCAAGTTTCACGCCGAACTATTCCACCCAAGAGCATCTCATCATACCAACCATGTATAACACAAGCCACCTATTGAAGCAGGAGCCAGGTTCACCCGTACAACAGATCTCTGCGCCGTCGCCCCAGCCCTCCCCACTCTCAAACACACTCCCCTTAACTCATGTGCCCCGTCCCATCTCACTCAATGTCCCACAGACTACTGGACTTACAGATACAATGGATCAGAATGCTGAAGTGTAGGTCAAACCGAATATTGTAATCATGTTGTCATTATTCCAAAATGTAACCTCATCATACAGTCATTTTTTTTTCATATCATCAAAACCATTAGGTTTCTAATGTAAATAGGTCTTTTATGATGAACAATTGAAACAGGCTATGGAATTTTGTGGGTGTTGAAATGCAGCAGTAAGTCAGTAGGCCAATAGATCGTAATACTAGAAGACACGCAGGTTTATGTTAGCTATATTCCAATGGTAACATCAACATTTTTGCTAGGTAGTTGATTTAAGACACAGATGCACAACAGATATAACAGTTTGAATGGTTTAAGACAAATAATAATTATAGTAATATTGCATCCGACTTCAATATTTTCACTATCTAAAGAGAAATAACTAAAAATGATAAAGCCTAATTTTAAATTTGCCACTTTTGACTCATATACTGTATATACCTGCTCACTTAAATGTTGAATCCAGAAAGTCTAGAATTCAAATATTAAATTGACCCAACCCCCTGGCAAAGGGCAGTATCATATTACAACAATTAGTGTAGTTATTCACTCTTGGAGGGTACTATCGCTTTATAAGTGAAACACCCTTGAATATTAAACACCAATCAATCAATACAAATTTTGTTCTGCAATTATTGCCTCAAACTTTAACTTTCTGTGGCCTGGATGCAATTTGTATCTTTACTTCTGTTAAAAAAATTTATTGTTATTAGCCGAAATAGTTCTTTTATTCTATTAGTAGTTAAAAAACATTGCTTTTATGGTGTTTACAATTGTTACATTTTCTCTTTTGGTTAAATTTTTCACTGTTGTCTGTTAAGATTTCCTTTTTTAAAAAAAAACAAATCAGACTGTTTAATTTGATGACTGCATTTCCATACTTTTTGGTAATGTGTGTACAACTTACTTTACTTGATAGTTTTCTTAACACTGTTTATGACTGTACGAATCACCCGGTAGTGACAAAGCATAGTAAATGCAATAAGGTTTTTTTTATGAGTATTTCATGGTAGTTATGACTACAGTTAACAAACAAGAAAACCTTTAAGTACGAAACGTTAGACTTAAAAAGCTGGAAGATATATCACCACGATAGAATTAATAAGTTTTTACTTTACTAATTAGCATGGTCACTTCACTTACCCAGAATTTCACTTGATATATGGAATGCTAAATTACGGTTTAAAAGTTAAATACTATGTCACACCTGGTCATATGAGAAGATTGGCCCAGGTAAAAACAAAGGATTAATCTCCTCAAATGACAAGGCCTGAATGATCACTTTTAATTAACCAATTAACATTGTCCCTGCGTTATCCAGTCACCGGTTAAATAAAGAATGTCCTGAGGTAAAACTGATAAAAATTAACATTTTGACCCAAAAGGTCACCTTTTCTGGAAATTTCAGCTTTTTCAATACATGTAACAACGTTGGGTTTTTACTATATTTGTAACCTGTGACTGGATAAACTAGAGCATCTTCCATTTTGACAGAATGTTCTGGATGCCTTTTCTGTAGAATTGATACCCTTAGATTTGTACTAATTGTATAGTAATTAAAAATGCTTGAGTTAACGATTACTCTGACCTCATATAACAGGACTAGCTGTATGTCACCGCCACTAACACCCCCTCGTCTCAAAGACTGCAAAGAACTGCTCCAGTGTCCAACCCCAGGCTGCGATGGCACTGGCCACATCTCTGGCAATTATGCCTCTCATCGCAGCTTATCCGGCTGCCCATTGGCTGATAGAGCCTCAGTTCAAGCCAATCAAGTTGAACAGAAGTAAGTATCGAGAAATCATCCAGTGTTGTGGCCATTTCGTTGTGTTCTGTTTTATTCCCGCAGAGGTTTTCCGTTTTATTATTAGCCTATAGGGTTATTGCTGTTGTGGTTTCGTTGGTGTCAAGTTTTGATAATTTTCCCTCCTTTTTGATCATCATCAGTTCATCTATCATTCCATTTTCAGTGATTATCGTTTTTTTGTTCTCTGCTTTCTTCTCTAAAGACCTATACAGCTTCTACTTACCCTCTCTCAATTCCAAGACTCTTCTTTTGATAAAAGTTGTCAAGAATTGCTGTTGTAAGCTCTATCTCCATAATCTTTGTTTTCACAATTTTTTTTTTTTTGTCTAGTCAAATTTTCAACGATAGTCGATGTTGTTTTTACTGCATATGATAGCCCACAATATTCCTGAATGTTGTCCGAAAATTATTTTAAATTAAATTTTATAACCAAAAAACTTTTCTGTTTATAACATTAGTTTTTGGTTTTGTGTGTGAAAGTCGTAACCTGTGACTGTACATGTGCTAAAAGATTTGTTTAACATTTGACTATTTTAGATATCCATGGTTTGCTGCAAGCCCATCTCCTTTGATGTGAGCATTATTCTCTGACTTTATCACTGCTCCATTCAGTTTCTATACCAGTAGTTCAATCATTACTTGCATTTCTTATTTCGGAAAGTTATTTTGGGGAATTGCAGGTCGTCTTGCCACAGTTAAATATTATAAATAATAACAGATATTGGCAAGGTTATAATTTTGGTTCACGCCACAGGGTAGCTGAAATACTGCTGAATGTGGCGTAAAACACTAATCAATCAATCAACCAATCCTATAATTTTGGGGTTGATATAAAATTTGACCAGCATCTCAAAAAGTGTTGGACCATATCGTGCCATCATTCCAAAGGCTTGTTACTTATTGCACAAGGTGGTTTGTGGATGTTTAGTTCTTTGTAAAAAAAAATATATAAGAAATATTGAAGTTGAAAGTTTTGGGATTGTTTAAAATTAAACCAGTTTACAATTTCTATAAAGTACTTGTACACTGTTTGCTGCTCACTGAAGGACAATGTGGCATTACCATAGGGTTTTCTACTTAGCTGTTGTCGTTTTGATTTTGTTTCTTACCTATCAGACCCTCATTATTATGAATCTCGGTGAATTCTTTAAAAAAAAGTTATTATTTGCAAAGTGATGTTTGCCACATAATTCTCGTTATCACCAAAAATTTATTTCTATGACTGGTACATATAATTTGCAATATTAATGATAAAGTTTTTTTTTCGTATTTGCTAAACTTTAAAAAAAGTATTACGTTTTGTAATTATCTGGAGAGCTTATTGGTTATTAAAGCAGCTGGTGTAAGCGTGTTCCGCTAGCTTATGTTACTAAAGCATGTCCTAACCTTACCGCATGACCCCCTCCCACAGATGCCCCACCCCAGGCTGTGATGGTTCTGGCCATGTAACTGGTAACTATACCTCGCACCGTAGCTTATCAGGTTGCCCTCGAGCGGCCAAGCTAAAAAGGATGTTGGGAAAGGAAGGCGATCAGAAGGAAGACGAGCCCCTTAGGTAAGGCGTGACGGTCATCTCCACCATTGTCAGTGTTGTTCCCCTGCGCTTTAATGTCTTCTCTGTGCAATTCCACTGTCATTCAGTTATTGCTAAGGCTTTTCTCTGTCGTTTTGTGGTGTACTTTTCGTTTTCATTGTCATCAGTTGCACAGTTTTCTTTCATCATCTCATGGTAGTTCATTTTTCGAGGGAGACCGTCCCACATTCTGTCTCCACACTGGGTTTGATTTTTCCTCTCTTCCATTTGACTAGCAAAACAGTTTTATCAACTACTTTGCATGAGCCTAGATTCTAATTTTAATTATCCACCAAATTTGTCTGACCTTTTTTACATTTCCATAATCAAGAAAATATCTGCACATGGAAATTTAATGAAATTGTGTTGTACATGCACTTGTTCGCCAGTAATGCACCTTAGTTATGCATGTCACTTTTTTCATCTTATTTTTATGTTTACATTCTTGCATAAATGCAATTAGGCACAAGATATAACAGATGAAAAAATTCCACATCATTTTATTTTTTTTTTTTTTTTTTTTTTTGCAATTTCACATATTTTTTTCTTGTGTACCCTTTGTGTTACTGATGATTTTGAGAAATTCAATGATATTAAATCTAGATCTACCTTTGGAGTTTAATTTTATCTGTGAATAACCAAAATTTGATTAAATTTTGACACAAATATAAAAAAAATTACTACATTTCACAGTAACAAAAATACACTATTACAATAAAAAGCAAGCTCATAATTGTTGGGTAAGTGGTTGACAACTTGACATGCTCTTTCTGCCAAAGATAACTCAGGGTTTTTGTGTGAGGGAACTT
>JAVFBX010193414.1:0-13200 GCA_034783855.1 Mopalia kennerleyi
ATCAAAAACGAAGGATAAGTCAATTTATGTTTTGTTTATTAGTTCAGAGATGAAATTAAATGGTAGTTTTCAGCCACAAACGAAATAAGGATGTGTTACGTAAAGGACAAAATCACGTGTTGTCTCCCTTTAAACACGACGAAAAGCAACGTAGTTTTCCACATAATTATCACAGACATCATATTAGTCGATTTTTTTTTGACGAGTTTTTTTAAATTCCCGTCCATACAGAAGGAGTGGTACAAAGGACGCAGTGAATCACAGATTAAACTCAAATAAAGGTATGCAACGTCATGATATTGCGTCATAAAGCTATCCCAGCTTTTCATCTTCACTATCTTCACCATGTGTCTTTGTTAAACGTTATTTACGGGAGAGTCCCCAATACTATATATATAAACTCTTTATAAAACTTATAATAAGAGCTAGTCTTGTGTTCTTGAAAGCTCTCCATAAGACTTACAAGAACACGATACTTTGGCTCTTAATCCAAATTAACGATGTTACTTGGTTAGTTCGCTTGATCGAGGTTTAACGCCATACTGAAGGTTATTTTACTAATATGACGGCGTCCAAGCCAAATGGGTAAATAAAACCACTCTCGACGCCAATTACAGCAAAGAAACACAAAACTGGACTATTAAAAGAATAAAATACAAAGACATGACGAGCAGATCGGTGTAACCTTATTGAGCCTTAGCTTTGAGAGCACCGTGACAGCAGGAATCTCCCTACAGCCACCCGCCCATGCAAAATGGACTATGTAGATACTTTCATACTATACAGGTCGAGCATTGATTATTTGAACAATACATTCTACGGGCAGTTTACCTACAAGAGGTTGTGAAATATATTAAATGTGATTAAAATATATCAAGGAAATGGCACGTTATATCATGTCAGCACAATAAAACATAGTTGATGCCGAATTGCTACTCGTTTTGTGCAACTTGGATGTACAATTCCAGTCTCTCACGACATGGAATAAAATATTATTGTACAGATAATAATATAGGCAACACAGTGAACCGTTGTTGGCCGTTCTATGTATATAAATCTGTGTATTAATGCTGCATTTATATGGACCTTTTTTGTCTGAAATAAAAAATTATTATTATTATTTTTTACTGTTGTTTGTTTATTTGCTTCGTATGCTAGCTACATGGTCTATGCCCAATTGAATTGCAGATAGTCAGACGCCAGGAACTACAGAGAAAAAGTATCTAATAATGACGTATTCATATATATATATTAACCTTACCTTTGGCCATTTTAACGGCTACCGTGGTCCATTTAGAGTTACCAAGAATGTCCAAGGCTTCAGCCAGCAAAATCTGTCCAAATTTACCCGAACCAAGTTCGTCCAGAAAACGAAGCCTTTGTCTGGGAAATTCGTATTTGTCATCTAGCGTTGCATAACTGTAATTCTTCTGTAAAATGGATAGAAAGCGTTTCGTGAAAAATCGACTTTCACAAGAATTCACTGCATTTATACGAACGCTCCACGTGTATTAACTATTGTTTTTACTATGCCCTTGACGACAATAAAGATAAAAATTATTGTTAAATAATCTTGCCAAAAGGTACTCCTGTCAAATCTAAAATATTTATTACACTTGTCTGTTGTCTTATTGGTCATTGATTAAAATCTGAAATCTTACTATTCCTACTTAATACGTTATATTGTCTTTTATTCGTTCAATTTGATAAGTCAGTCTACTGTTTCGTGGTTACTATGGTGAATTTAACGACAATATCTGTATAAATACAGGCAGTTAAACTGAAAAAATAACTTATTTATTACAGAAAGAGAGATATCGACTAAGCATATTATTATGTCCAGGTCTAATGAATGATGTGTCGTAGGCGCGAACGTATAAATAAAAATAAAAACATACGTCAGAGGGAATAGAGCACGTGGTGTAGCTATTGATATCATCATATCCTCTGTTCACGTGACCAGAAGGGACCGATGATGGCAGACGCTGGGCTTCCTTCACATGTCTCATATACATTGCCTCGTTTTGCTTCTGAAAGTCACACAAATCATATGATGTTGGTCGTTGTCTCACACCGATCAAAACATATTGATACGAAACTTATTACGAGAATTATAACCTTTATCTATGGTTATTTGCAAATCGGTTATCCTTTATTTTGCGTAACCTAAATGTGTGATTATAAAGCCTTATGCTAGAACTCAAAATTGACTTTTACCAACATTAAAGATACTTTAGTCTAATCTTGAATCAATTTATTCATTTAATTCTTTGGTGTTTATAATAAAAAAAATAAACTGAATTGGCTGACACACATGGACGACTTTGCAAAGAAATTATCAAGAAATGTAGGGGAAAGAAGCTAGATACAGGGTTGTTTGACAAAAATTTTACCACAATTTTATTTATCACTTTTCCGCCATACATTATTTATTCTAATATATACCGGGGATTATACTGTCATTACTCCCATTGTTAATTAATACAACACATAGATATAATATCTCTGCTACGCTTTGACAGAAAGTAGGAATTTTACCTTTGTATTGTATTAATATTTTTCATTAATTTTATTCACCCATATGTTTTTTCATTACAACAAAAGTTCACCTATAAAATGTACAACATATTTTACCGAGGTCGCTGATGTGCAGTCACTAAACAAAGAGTTCTGTATTTAATCTTCGTGCAGCACACTAAAACTCAATGCAGTCTCACCAGTTTTTTTTATTATATATCGGCGTAAGATATGGATTATATATTTACTCTTTCATTTAAATGTAAATTAAAGTGTATCGGCTCTAAAAATACAATGGCATAATTTAACTTTGCAAATTTACTGAATATATAAATTTATTATTCACTTGGGTGTGTTATCCAATGAAAACACCCCGTTTGTACCACGTGACGATACAATAGAATATTGTGATAAAAACAATTGAAATGTTCCCAATTAACCTTTTCTATATAGAATAGAATTGTTCTTTCGGTTATAAAGTAGTTCTGAAAATCTCTTTACAAAAAACCTCTTTGGGATTTTAATCCAACTGACTAGTATTTGAACCATAATGTATAATTTGAAATAAAGAAACTGTATCACTATGTTTTATAGCGTCACGTTTGTATTCCTTATAAAATATTACATTGACTGATTTGTTCCATACCAATGGCTGAGATGTGCAGCGTTCATTATACAAAGTTTAAGCCAAAAATCTCAGGAGAACTGAACATGTTTTTCGGCATTGTACAATAGTTCACACAAACGGACATACCAATTCGGTTAAACGGAATGCAAGCCACAAAAATACATTTTATCAGATGTAACTAACTTTCTGGGTCCGTCGTTGCCATAGACACATTAGTCCAATAAAGATTCCAAGGGCAGTTAGGCCAGCCAGGACCCCCGAGATGATGTAGATCATCTGTTGACGGGTCATCACACCCCTTGTCTTGTCTGGGAGGGAGGAAGGGAATCATTTATTATGTGACTTTATATAACTCTAAGATATACTAAATGTGTATTGTTATTTATTTATTTTGTACATAATATAATACTCATGGAAATCAACTTACATGACAAATTCAGTTGTACTTGGTAATTAGATTCATTCTTAAGTTAAATACTTTCTTGATTATATATGTATAAATAACACCCTTAATTAACACTAAAGATTAATAATTTAAAACAAGTAATGACCATCGATCAAGAAACATAGAATGAAGAATCGGCCTTTGAAACGAAACAAGTCTGAAGAAAGTATAATAAGTAAACTTCTACAAAGATACATTTATTGTAATTAGTTTGGGGAAAATAAGCCGGTTGTTATCTGACTACACATCCTCATGAACAACAATTATTTATGCTGCGTAAGTCATTGAATAATTAATGAAGTGATGTTCAAATAACACATTTTGTTCCTTTTGCTATTAATTATCATCAAAATTGCGTTTCAGTGACCTACCTCCGGTGGTTGTCTTTCCACCTGTTGACGTCGTTCTGTTTTTGCTGTTAGCGTTGGTGCTATCCACGGGCCGGGTGCGGGTAGTCTGTCGTGTCGACGCAGGGGATTGGGTGTCAACCGGCACTAGACCTAATCAATAAATGGGTTGATTGATTTAATTGATTAAGCGATTGGTTACTTTTCCATGCAGTCAAAGCCTGCAATGGTGTTTCTTGTACAAGATGACATTTACAAACTTTAATGTTGAGGAGTGCTAATATCTTAATTGTGTTATAGAGTGAGGATTTTCATTATTAAAATTACGTGTGATTCATTCATACTCTAAATGGTTAGATACTCTGATATCAGTAACCTGCTTTAATATACTGTGATTCACTTACTTTCTAATGATATGGCAGCTTGAGCCGCGGATGTCCCGAAAAAACCTCTTCCCGCGAACAGAACATAAGTGCCGGCATCTCGCTCCGTTATGTGTAGGATAGTCAGACGTACATGGATTGTCCGAGAATCAGTGGTGTTCCATTGGACTAAATGCCTGTCAAAACGAACAACAGTTTATATATTAACCACAGTTAGAGCGAGTAACATCTACTCATACAAAGGTTAAGGGTTTCTTTGTAACTGAACCAGAAATACTCCAAAATGTCAAACTGGTTGCTCTGTTCTTATTGAGTTTCTAACTTCCATTTACTTGAGTTTTATTATAGGTCAGTATTTAAGAAAAAAGACTTTACACGTTTGTGATTTTTTTTATATACTAATAAGTCTTTTATATGATAATCACTAAAATTGTAATTTCTACATTTAAGTGATCAGTGAAGAATAACAACTATCTGTAAATGTAGCATATGGGTTAAATGTAGTTTTGCAAAAGTTAAGCAATTTGCAGGCCGTATTTAAAACAACGACTTAACTTAACTCTGATCTGCCAGCTGATTTAGAGCTATAAAACTATATTAAGAAAATAAGGGTGGTAAAAGGTTGCTGATTCTATGGTCTTAAGTTAAATACTCAAGGCACAATGCCGCTCATCTATATTACTGTCTAATTGAGAAAGTGCTGCAGCCTAACGATTTTCGAGTGTAAGTGCCAACTTATACTTAGGCAACGTGTCGCTCGTAATTTCTATCTAATGGACGAGAAACGAAAATGAGGTAGATGATTGCAGTTTAAACTTGAATTTTGTTTATATGTAGGTGTGTAACTTATAGATTGTCACGTTTTACATTCTATGTCTAGTTCTCAATTTTGTCATCGAGTATACTTTTAACAAAAAAACAAAAACACACGAAAAATACATTTATTTATTTATTCTCCTCTCTGTATACAGATTAGCGGGTTCTGTGTTTTCACTGTTCTACCACAGGGTCCTGTTTATAGATATGCAGTTTACAATAAACAATGATTAAAAACAGCCAAAGGCATCAATCTATGCAGATGACATATGACCGCTTTTTGTCTTACTCTATTATTAGCTTGAAACTATGAGTTACTAAATGATGGATTTTAATGTTAAAAATCTGGAAGTTAATTCGAAGTTTACCTTTCATCTGAGTTAAGAATCTGCCTATCCACCAGTTCCCTAACCCTGGTTATATGAATGTCACTGAGCTGTGGTAAAGGGCGACCCGTGATCTTCCAGGCAAGAGTAGCATTCTGTCCCAGATATGTAAAAACGGCGCTTTGGAATGGTATAACGATCGTTGACTCTGCAATAATGCGAAGGTTTTAGGAACAAATATTTTTTTTTAATTAGAAATTGAAAGTTAAAATACAGAACAACAGCCACAAAAAAGGACCATAATATACATCAGGAAAAATATCATGCATTAAAAGCTTTACAGAAAAACTAGAACAATTCCACCTTTAATTAATGGGGTATAATATTAGATATTTGGTTGATGAAAAGAAACAAACTCTCATACGAGAAAAAGATATTCATACGCTTGGTAGGTACAGTCTATATACAACGTTCATTTGGATACTGGACGAAAGCTTAATGAAATTAAATATATTCAGCTTGTGTCCAAATGAACGTTGTATATAAACAAAATCTCATTTTATGTCTGACACTATTTCTACTACGCTGCAGTATAAATGATCACAGGATACTATTCTGTATGTGTTTTACGGGTTAAGGAACTGAAATTCTCTGTATTCACTCTAAATATGCTCTTCCACCCTCCTCTTACCGAAGCACCTGAGCGTTTTTCATTATAGCTACCCGTAACTCAGCTTTATTTTGTTAATATTTAAATCATTCGTCTCAGCTTTGTCTCTCTTTTTTAAATATCGGCCTCAAAAGCTCTGGGATTAAGAAACAAGCACCTGATCTCCTTTAGGGGAACAACACCACCAATATAATGTGTTTAATTTCCAACGTGCATTCTAAAACACATTTCACTGTGTTCATTTCTAGTACAAACATAACCTAGAAAAGCATAAGCTGATATTACCCTTTAACATTTCTTGTATGGGCTAATATATTACTATAATATATTCCACAAATCAGCATGTTCTATATGCGTTACCTGTTACTAGTATCTCTGCAGTGTCTGTGATCATTGTTTGGTCGATTAATCTCAGGGAAGTCGCTGTAACATTGAACTGAGCACTGCATTGATAGAAGCCGCTGTCATCTGGCTGGACCAGTCGCACCTGTAACATCCACGTGGACGTTAGCGTATCAACGGGCTCCATGTCATACTTCGGCTCATTGAGGTACAGAACGTCGGTAGTTATCTCCCTTTTATCTTGGAGATTTTTGAAGCGGGAAAAATACCACTTAATCTGAAAGACAAATACCCTCTTACTGAATTTTATAATCGTCCTAGTCTATTAACTTTGGTTAGGTAATATTTGTATAAAGAAGACATACAGTACTAGTGCTTTAACTTCGCTGATATGAGCGAATGGGTACAATGTATGATTTTTTTTTACAACGGTCAATGGCCGCATTTTTGAAGTTGAGACATGAAACGCAGCAAGTCACATTCTTTCATTTTCGCTAGCCAAGAGTTTTATTCCGAACTTGTAATGTAATGTGGCTCGTAATAAAACTCTTGGCTTGAGAAGATGTATTCTTTGTGACAACTTTAAGGTTAATACTTAACATACTTCTGAGAGATAAAACTGCTGTTAAACATCTCGGATAAAAATAAAACGTTAAAAATAAGTTATTTTGAAATGACTTACCCCTGAGCCTGATGGGAAATTAGTAAGTTGACATTTAATCTCCACGTCCTCATTAGCCCGCACTAGTATACTCTTCTCTCGAGGTTGAATAATTTCTACTTTAGGATGACTACCAGGTGTTATTGTGTGTACGGTATTGACACAACTAGCCAGTAGCAGCAAATATCCCACGCCACTCGTCCACCACATAGCTGTTGATGAACAAAACAGAGATTATGTTAATATATTACTGGACCCTTTGTAATCAAATTATTGATTATATAATGGAGTTCATCACTACTATTATACTAACTATTCCCATCAAATTGGACCGAGGCGACAATCAATACTTTAATTCAGACGATAATAAAGTGTTTTCGTTATTTTGGGATAACACTTTCTAAAAGACACAAAAATTATTCGATAATAAAGTGTTATGGAGATAACATTGGACATTGTACCAATCATTCATTGACTGATGATACTCAATATACAATACACACTGATTTCAGTAACATAACAGCTACAGAATAAGTTCGTACCTTATCCACTGAACTATTAAAGTCTGATGTTTAGCAAAGTCTTCATACACGTCAATACATCTTGTATAAATTTACATGGGGCGCACATTTTTAAGGAGAAGGCAGGGCCTAAATATGTCATTTTTAACGTTATCATAGACTTGCAGAACGATATGATGATACTTTTTTCAAGTGAATTCTACCGCTAGGTTAGTAGATGGAGCAAACTGTAATAACAAACACAAGTTCTGAATCGGAAACTACGATTGCGAAAAAAAATCACCCTGGATTACGATCATCGGGAGTTTGATGGCGACTGTAGTTATCTCCAATGCAATAGAATTACCGGACAATCGATATTTTTTTAGAAAAAAGAAAGTGGAAAGTCTTTTTGATGCAAACACAAGATTTGCACACATTACAATATATACGTATATAGAATTATGGTCCCATAGCAACCGAAAACAATACATACTTTAAAACTTCATCAGCGAAAGTTCAAGTAAAGCTCAAAGACATTATATAAAGTAAACCATGATCGCATTGTGTGTCAACGTCACATACACTTTGAACTCAGTGTAACCACTATACATTTGGAAAACACGTCCCCGTTCTAAATACATGTTTATATTTGGCTGAAAGCTGTTGTATTGAGCTAGGATATTTGTTTTAACATTTATGTATACCCAGTATAGCTATACCTGGAATTCAACTCGTAAACCATTGGTTTGCATATTGCAGAATATATTTTCTTATAAAGTTTAAATCAGATGACAATTGATTCCTCGTGTACTGTTGACCATTTTGTTTTAACCCAGGTTTTCTTGGAAACGGTAAAGTTTTCTGGATATCGCTACTATCCAATCACTTCCCCGATTACATACACTGATTAATTGTGACAGTTCTTAACAATATGATATATTTTATATTCTGGGAATTTCATAATGTTTCCCAGCCAACAAAGTAGGGATATAAAGGATTTGTTCACAAAGATACCAGCTAAGCAATTATCGGTTTGCTGTAATTATATCAATGTTAGATAATAGTCAAAATTCTCTTAGTGTTTACAGAAAATAGCAATATATTTAACTATTACTAACAACAACCTGTTTGGGCAAACAGCCGAACCTAACATATAAGGATAAAATACCGGAAGTATATATTACGATATAGCCTACCCATGACGAATCACGCCTAGAACTTGCCAAGCTGTACATATGAGCCAGTTTTGAATGTAAATTTCAAACAGCTAATTTTAGATAAATAATCATATATCATGCTCTCCTTATACATACATATTCTATTTATACAGGTCCTAACTTTTCTGTCAGACACATATTCAGAACAGGTGTTCGGTAATTTAAGACGTACATATCTAATAGACTTGCATACATGTACCATTATATTATTATTCCCATATTTAAGTGTGACTCACTACCACGGTATATTACATGCAGAGTTCAGTATCCCAAATAGTCTATATCGTACAATGTAAACTTATTTACATGTACAGAGGTGCACATAGCTTTGTAATTTGAAGTTTTGTCATTTAAATAATGTATTTGTGAATAGATTCTGAGCAAAAGAGCAGTTTTGTTATCTCTGACAGTTTGTTATCTACCACCATAATACATTGTCTATGGCACGTTTGTTCCTGCATAGTTTCCATAGGAATCTCAGTTTGTTATCTACCCTACTCCATTGTCTGTGGCATGTTTGGTCATTCATAGATTCCATAGGAACCTCAGTTTGTTATATACCATACTCCGCTGCCTATAGCGCGTTTTATCCTTCATAATTTCCATAGGAATCTCAGTTTGTTGTCTACCAAACTGCGTTGTCTATAGCACGTTTAGTCCTATAATGTAAACTTATTTAGATGTACAGAGGATTTCCATGGGAATCTCAGTTTGTTATCTACCACCATAATACATTTTTCTATGGCGCATTTGGTCTTTCATATCTTCCATGAGCAATATCAGTTTGTTATCTACCGCCATAATGCATTTATGTATGGCGCGTTTGGTCTTTCATTGGAGCAAATCTCCTTCAAGAAAACCACTGTAAATGTATAAGTAGTCACTAGGAGAAGACCTAACAAAATTATCTATCTGAGCTGCGGTACCACAACATTTTTTTCTCAGGAAAGTATGCCTTCTATGAGGAATAATTAACTGACTTCTCGCTAAAAGTATATTGTTTACACACATGATTACACAAATGCTTTACATATAGAAGTATTTCTCGCATATATAAAATGACAGGCTGACGTTTGAAGCTCTGTTCCAATCGAATATTGACAAACACTGATTGAGCAGCTGATTGGGGGACATGCTAGAATAAACATATTTGGCTTGGATGTTAACTCGTGTTTATTGTGAAATAAACTTGTATATAAAATATATATGCCCATACCTCCTCCTAAATGTGGAACATCATAGCAATGTTGTTTGAATGTACATGTAGATGCGTCATATTGTCATTACGATCTTCTCGTGAAATAATTTTTAATATTTTCACATGAAAAGTAATAGCTTATTATAGCGTATAATTCTGTTTTCCGGGTAACAAGGAAACATGTTGTGTGATATATCATTTATTGTTAACTTAAAATATAAAAACGTAGTTAGCACTGATAGTTGTTTGCGGTGCCAGAATGTCTCACAAGGTACCATGAATTGCTGACAACGCGATCAAATCTTTTGTTCTGAAAATGTCACTCATTTCATGGACGACGTGCCCGCCCAAAGGGTGACGGAAATCACCTTAGACGTCACTGGCAACAAATAAAGACAAAACAGGACAATCACAGGACGTTATGCAACGATATCACAAACAGATCGGCTTCATGTTGCCCCTTACCTCTGAAAGCTCCAACAGGAAGCTCGCCCCCAAGCCTTCTCGTTTAAATAAAAAAAAGGTCAATACATTTGTGGCCTGCATGTGTAGTTGAATGCTTGTCTTTACAACTGTTTATCATGCTGTGTCGGGCTAATAGAAAACATGGTCTACGCAACAAGACAATTCAGAGTACCGGTAATGACACAATGGGGTGTAACGGGAGTTGATTCCCGTTTAGTCTCATTATCAACCATCTCACTCAAACCATTTCAACGATAGTACAACAAATCTCCCACTTCAGTAGTTTTGAAGCGGATAAAAAGTAGCAATTTATGTCCCAAAAAACATCATCGACGACAATATAATCTTGCGACAGCTCCCTCTATAATACTATGAAGTGTGGCGGCAGAAGAAAAAGCTAATTCGCCTTTTCCTAACTACAAACAACGGTCAGAAATATACCCTACGATAAAACGATATATCTACAGCTGTTTTAAGTGTACTACAGTACCGGTAATAGCTTAACCCAAAGTTTTGTTTTATGTTATAAATGTACAGCATCAATGCAATATGGTTAGGGTTCCAAGTTGCAAGTACATGTGTGAGTTTTGTTAAAGTAAATAAGAATGTAAATAAGGAAAGTTTTGCAACTAAAATTTGAAAAGTTGAATAAATGATTACACAACGAATGACAGAACAAACCACGATGAGATTTTTCTGAACAAATTCACACAGAGAGGAAATTGATCTATATTTATTTTTAAGTTATTGATATGCGCCTCCATTTAATCATCACAACCTAAAATATGATAACAATAATAACATTGATGAGAAAAATATTATGATTTTAGTTTTGCAGTGGGATCTTTATGATAATATTGTTCACTAAACCTTGAGAAAATTCCCTCAATTAATTTACTTACGACAATAACCTAGATTTATATCCTGCTATATCTACATAAATACACGTGTAGTCTTACCTTATACAATGATTATATTGTTAACAAAACATAAGAAAAAACACATCAGACGGAATGGCATTGATTAATGGCTGTACGCAGGCTATATGGCTACATACATTCACACTCCCATATATCAAGCCAATCAATAACAGCATGGAAGTTTTTTCCTTTGGTATTAATAAATATGACTGGTTAGGTACGGGTGCATTTAAGACGAATACACTTAGACTGAAGTCACTCAGGTGTGACTGTCCTGTTTCTCTCGCGAACAGGTGAGCGTCCATATGTAAGGGCTATCTTAGACTAAGCATAATATCCAAAAGAAACAGACAAACCTGTGTTTGTTTGATATAAGTTTTACGTCATTAATTTTGTTATCAATGCATATATTTGACCCAAAATCAACTTCTGATATGACTGCTGTTTACTCATAGGGTGAATTCCACCTGGGATTACAAGATATATATGTAAATTGTAATCGCAGTTAAAACCATCATCGCTTGTATATCCTCGTTTACAGGACACAGAGTGCTTGTACACTCTGGATGGCCTTTGAACTTACTTGATGTACATGCTATTTAGTTGGGGTTTTTTTGCCGTGTGATTTGTAGTTGTGAACTTAGAATACCCCTAAATTGCAGCGTTTTAATTTGTAAATTCTTTTTCAAATGCGAACAATTATAAAATCACAAATAAAGAAAATCCTCTATAATCGTGGTCTTATGCACGTTTATTCATCTTGCTGTTGTTGTGCCTATTGTTATTCTTCTTTAATACACGTCGTGATAATGAGCCCTTCTGGCTGTTCATTTCTGATAAAGCTGAACATATCTTTCCTCGAAAAAGATTCGAAGTCATTTGTAGAAACGATTATAGAGGATTTTCTTTATTTGTGATTTTATAAATGTTCGAATTTTAAACAACATTTACAAATTAAAACGCCGCAAATAATGGTATTCTTAATTCACAACTACAATTCACACGGCAAAAAACAACTAAATAACATGTACATTAAGTAAGTTCAAACACCATCCAGAATGATAGCTATTGTATACTATTTTGACAATTATCTTATTGTTAGGCTACCACAAAGACACTCTTGTGAGATGTACCTATTTTCTTTCGTAGATCGTTCTTTAATTCCAAGTGTATTGCATGGAATTGCCATACGCGATTGATTGATTGATCAATTGGTGTTTTACGCCGTGCTTAAGGGTATTTCACTTATATGAGGATGTATTCCAACAATGATCGACACTAGCACAAAGAATATGTGAAGCGTTTCCATACCGTTGGAAAGTTAATTTTCCTCAAGTGCGAAGTAAAGACATCGTCGCTTCTCTTCAAACAAACTGCCCTTAGCCAGAGGGTTTATCGCCATACACAGGAGTAGTATAGAAAGAGCATTTGGGGTCACATTGACCTTTGACCTTTGAGTGCACTTTGGTCACGTGACGGGTGACCCTGGTGACCATGGTGACGGTGACTGGAGGTGGGTGAGTCCATGTATGGAAAGGGGGACAACTGTGCGTTATGAAGTAGTGGAGGCCCGGCCACATGGATAGAGGAGGCCCTGGCCACAGGCGAGAGTCGTGGTGGCTGACGTCATACTGTTCCCCAGTGTTGCAACAGTGTTGCAACACTGTTGCAGAAGTGTTCGGAGACTGTACTAGAACAGTAGCGGTGACGTCATACCCTATCGGAACAATGTTGCAGAAGTGCAACACTGTTGCGAGACACT
>JAVFBX010193425.1:0-23794 GCA_034783855.1 Mopalia kennerleyi
GGGCAATTTAGATTCTGGCACGCCATAACAGCCATAACAATGCCAATAACGGGCCAATTGCACAATGTTTACTGGGACACTGTTCCGTTTTTTTATTATCAAATCTCAACATAAATATTTTAAGGTGTAGAACAGCTGAATATATAGTTCTTTTTATAACCAACGAATACTGAGAAGCTAAATCATGATTTTTAATTTTAAAAAAGCCTATTTTGACATATACTGCTGAACAAGTAGTACATTTAGTCTTAATGTGGCAGACGAATTGGAATGATAAGTAGGATTTAACGCAGATTATTGACACAGCCATGCATTAAATAGTTTCCATTATACTAAGACGATTCGACAAAAACCTTCAATCATGCGAAAAGTAGTAATCCCAGATTACGTCTTAAAATCAACCGGTTTAAGGTGAATTGGAAGTCTCGATCGATACTATTCATAAAGTTGTATGTTTGTGACAGATGGGGAATTTGTAGTAACTCATGTCTGGACATGATATGTGACGGATAAAGCTATAATACTTGTAGTATATAATTATATGTACCTTTTTATTATTATTTTGTCGTATTTTGGTTAATATAAAATAGGTTGTGTACTAGGCGTCGTAATGTTTGGTAGTTACACGGCTCTACTGATATATTCAGATCAAAGCTGACATTTGAGGTGCGGGCGGTTAGGATGGGCCGTCATGTAACCCTGGTGCCGGGACAACAATAGGCTGAGCTCTTTAGGCGCCTTTGTATTTTATCTGGTGATTGCCCTGTGCTGCAATTGTCTCTCGACAGAGGGTCCAATCATCTATTTGACAGTCACACTGCCATATGAGTTAAATAACCCCGTAACCCGCTCCCAGTAAAATAGAAACAAAATAATAAATTTTAAAAACCCCACACACAATGTTTTTTGGGGTTTTATATCCATTCATACAACCAACTTCCGGTTAACACAAAGCACACTGTAGAGTTGGCATGCACCCGTCAAAACCAACTATGAAAACTGCCAGCATTTATATTAGAATAGACAAATTTCAAATTATTATTTGATCCGGGTGTGGCTGGTGAAGTTTGGATTTTCAGATAGTATTTTGTCCTCGCTTTAAATTGTTATTGACAATACCATCTCATATACCACGCACCTATTCTGGCTAAGCCTGAATACAAAACTTACTGGGTTTAAATTGCCAGTATTCATGTGATACAATTCACAAGGAGACGAAATAATGGAGTGGTTTGTATCGATCGGAAATTAATGTCTTAAAATGAGTAGGTGAGCTCGAAGATAAAACGATGATCTGTTCAGTGGATTACTAATTATATACTATATTAATCATGCATGGAAGCTAACTCAAGGGATTATCAAATCTTTACCTTAAAGAAACCGTTCGATTCAAGTCTGATAGGATTGAACAACATAAGTGACCATTTTCGTTTGGATAGATACTCGGTTAATGGACCTAATGAAAAATGATATGAACATCAAAGGGATCAGACCCTCGTCTTCGCTTCCATTTGACTATGATATGTTAATCTCCATTCAAGCCATAGCGTTACTACAATCATACAGAACTGAGCATATTGGTTGACGCCTACATATTATCTAAAACAAAATCTATTCAACAATGATTGTCCTGATGTTCTATATAGCAGGTCACATGAATTCTATTAAGTGACAGTGCAGTTAAACGCGGACAATATAACACCTTTTCCGTGATTTCTGCATGATAAAGCATGAAACACGTCTTTGTTTTACAGTTAATGGGAATAGAAGCACTCAATGAATGTTTTCTGAAGCAAATGTTCCATTGTCTCGATGGCATTGTCTGTTAGATTTGGTCATACATTAATACTATTAAAATGACGGGACAACGCCAGCTTAAGCATATTGAGTAAATGTTGGGGTGATAAGATAAGGGATTCCAAAGAGGCGTTGTCTTGTCTAAAATAACTTATGAAGGAGTGCAGAAACACTCAAGCAAAGAAAATACTACCACTGCATTATCAATATAGTGTAAATATAAAGAAAACGACTGGACAATCGTCTTGAAACAATTAGAAATAATAATTTTAAATAATTATACATAATAGTCGTTCTCAGCACATACTAGTAAACAGGAGTTCATGGTCTGTAAAGAAACCACAAAGGAAACCAACTTTCATCGGAAAAAAAAGACCCGAATATATATTACGTCTTTGTTTGGTAACATGGTACGAACAAAGTCGGAATATTTCTGTGGAAGAATTGCCGGTCTGATTGTGTAGTAATATTATATTTAATCGTTGTCCGTTCTTTTTTGCCTGTCTCATCTATTCTTTATGTACTTTTCAAACATAATTATTCTCTTAGTACATTTATCCTCAATCGATTTGCAGGCAAGTATTAAACAGCTCCAATTTCGCCTACATTCAGCTATCAATAAAATTGATTCGATCACCCTGATGCAATCGTTTTCTAGGCTCACACAGTATTAATACATCGTATAGTCATACATAGTCATAATTAGGTGTGACGTAATGAACCCGATATCAACGAATTTAACGGAAGGGTGGAGTGTGGGAAGAGGGGACCCAGGGAAAATACCTGTATACAGTAATAGGATCGGATTTAATTAAAAAGTTCCTCAACATTAAATTTACATTTCTTTATGTACATCTCATACTCATCATTGGTATGCTTTTTCGCCAGGTAACCCACTAAAGTCATACATATCTTTCGGCTATATATTCTCCCTTTGACACCAGGTGTATAATTATTATCTACAATTGTATTTGTGCAAATTCCACGCAAAATAAACTAATGCGAATCTTTGGATTTCTCATGCTATATTAAATGTTGTAGCAACGCCTTAGAAAATGATTCCGCACAAAAATGTATCTTATGTAGCATTGAAACATGCCGTTAATACTCGAAATTTAATGTTGATGCTCAATAAATAAAACTGTCGAGGGAATTATTGTTTATTTGTTTGATTGGGGTTTACCGTCGTACTCAAGGGTATTTCACTTATATGACGACGTCCACTTAACGTTCCTGACCTAATTACGGTGGAAAACCGGGAAGAAACCTCGTAAAAACCATCTCCGCGATTGCCGGAGTCACATCGTGTGACTCACTCATATACCTGAGGGTCAACAGACGGACTCAATTCTGTGAACGGTACAGCGAAGTTGGCTTCAGTAAGCGCGCTCGCTAATAAAGCAAGTAAACTATAGCCTTTGATACAGATTGTACAAGGCGTGTAGTCTGAACTATTCGTTTTAGAAGATTGTGTAGTACATTTTTTTTAAGCAAAAATAAAACAAATAAGAAATTAGGGCACTCTGCAGAACACAGCTGTTCTATGCGATATAGGTAAAAACAAAATAGACGTTTGGCCTGAAAGATGCAGCAACCTGTCAAGAGTATAGCTTGAACTAAATTGTATTCTACAAGCTGAAGACAAGAAAAAAAAATGGCTTTAGCACAATATAGGTTTGGGAAAATCGAATGTAACAGAAATGGATATAAATGGGTCTACTTGTCCATAGTTTACATGTATATCACGTTCTTCTTGTCAATAATATGGCCAAAAAAGACAGCTTCTGGCAACGAGTAGACACTGACTGTTAAGCACTGGCTGAATTGACAGACACACACCAAATAGGGCATATGCACAGTCCGCAACTAATTTTCCTTCTTGTCACCCATGCTTTCAACGAAGACTAGGGGCCCTGATTGTCCAGACGTTTAATAATTATTTCATATACGATTAAAGTCATTAAAGTGGTACAAATATAATATATCCACATTCAATATATATTTCTTTAAAGGCTTGATTTCATATCAGTAGTATAATATGCATTGCACGAACGGTATATGTTGTTGGGAAGGTATCGTGATATCCAACCTTTATTCTTCTGTTTGCTGGTCGATGCAATGGGTTTTACTTGTGGCAGAGAGTGGCATTTAATCCCGAACATTTCTTTAAAATCGACAAAGAAAACATTTGAGCAACTTCAGAGTACGCATTGGCTAGAGTCTTATTCAGTCCAATTATCTGTGCTTACTTAACAAAGTAGTTGGTCTAGCAACAAATTGAGAGTCGATTGCTCGTATTCTCAGTGCTTGTTCACTGTTCAGTAATCTACAACGCCAGCAGTCACAGTACTTTGAAGCAATAAAGTCGTCTTTCTTCTTAATTACATCGTCAACTGCCATCTTTCTCATAAATAATTCGTTACTAGAAAAAGCCTGGACTGGCCAGGGTACAATCACGGGCTGTTCCCTATTTATATCCCCCAAGTCGGGGCATCTTATTGTAACGCTATTCACGAGACCCATCACAGTACAAGCATTCCACTCATTTTTCACTACAGACAGTAAGACCAATGCAAGAAGACAACAAAGCGTGACAAAACACGTTCCGTGGGAGCGTTATAATAACAACAAAGATCTTGTATAACACACTTAGGAGAACCACTTGATTTTCTTAAAGGGGTGCCTGGTAAAGCTCTACTGCTTGCAAGAAGTAAAATTTTGTCTTAGCAATCTTGATGCTAACAAGGTTGACAAAAAAATCAACATCTTAGACCGTTGGGAGCATCTGTACATATCTGTGTTGTATTTGATTGTGTGCTTCTGTATTGCGTGAAACGTAAGCGCGTAATCAGTCCAGATGTTGGTACATTATTGTCAACACCTAAGTTCAGTCTAAAGACTCCTACGATCGAAGGTAATAACTAAATAACTTACATTAAAGTCCCTTATATGTCCAATGCCAAACTACCATTTAAGGAGATAACAAATGCAGAACGTCGCAATTTTGATTAATTACACAACATTTGGTGTTCATTAAATTTACGGTAAACAATTCTAAACGATCGGCTGTTCTTTCATTATGCGTTTAGGAGGTGAACATTTAAAAGAAACCAGAAAACAATACCAATACAGAAATTAAGTGTTACAAAGTAAGCGACATTTAAAAAATGTTTAAGGTTGCATTATATTAAGAAATTTCACTTCGCCTTATTTCTTAATGATGGGAGATAACTTTGATGAGGAGCAAAACAAAAAGATGATCTGTCCATGCTCCACCGCACAATATTATGAACGTCACAAGATATCAAAATAAATCATGCAACTTCTTGTTATTTTTAATATAACCTGGCGAAGTTTTGGACAAACATAGCAAAACAGTTTCACTTGAGGTCTAACACGTGAATATTTCGTCTATTCTGACCGTTTCGGCAATCAATAAAGAATTATTCTCAAGGGAAGAATCTTGTCCTATCCCGGACCAAACCAAGCTGAACACAGGTTCAATAACTTGACCAGAATAGATAAGGGCCAGAACGTTTCAAAATTGTTTAAAATTCAACACAAATAAAAACAGAATGTATTTAAGCGTAGGACTCCAATGAGAGAATACGTAGAACATTTCAAATTTGGACAGAATGAAAGAAAAATGCATTTTAAGTTCAGGACAATATTTCATACATTTATTATTTGGAAATGATAAGACAGGTTAAGCAAATCATCACAGGGTTCGCCTTGGCATGGTTTTCAGAAAACTTTAAATCTTTCAATATATATAGATTGCTTACATAAGACAAGAGGTTACATCGGGATTCTATGGAGAAACACCATTATGTGGTCGGTATTGGAATAATATACTTTGACTCGACATTTGTTTAAAGGTCAATTTGTAACGGGATACAATACTCTACAATAGCACCCAGCTTGGTAATCCAAGACAGCCACAAAAGATTCTTTTCAAACAATATAACCATGGCATTTTGCCACGACAAACTGTCTCGCCTGGTCTTTCCAGTTAAATATATTGTCGATCAAAGTAGGATTATTCTGACATTTTAATCCTGGCTGTATATGTGATAGATTTCCAATCATCAATAACTTTTATTGCTTGTTAGAGACTTCAGCAAATACTAACTAAAGTAGTGGACTATTTTCAAAACAAGTTTCTGTGTGTGTGTGTTAATTTCAGTCTCAAAGTACGTTCAACTAATGAAATATCTATGTTATACGCTCGAAGGAGGTTTTTTGTCCTTGTGTTACAATACTTGGTATTCAAAATATGTACCATTGTCTTCAAAAGACATCTACATATATAAAAAAAATATACACTTGCAGAGATATAAAAAATCAATAAAAATACCACAATTCTTAAACTTTATTCTTAAACAAAATGAAGTTTAATTGATTGTGTGAAATGCCGCTACTGTCTAATATATCGATTTTTCGACCTGCAGTTCTAGTTGCGATTTGACCCCAAAGTGTGTAATGTGTATTACTCAAATCATCTGGCATTTAGTGTGTAGTACAACAGCTTATTATCAGACTATTCATTTGATAGAACAGCCCACCATTACGAGCGGTCCTATGCAAGGTAATCGTGTATGTTTTATTATGAAAATGTTTCCTTTTTCTACCGTAACTCTCTCCGGTTGAGCGTCATTTGTCTCTACGAATAACAGACGCGAAAGGGAACGTAGAATCTACTCCAGGACGTATCCTTTGATCGGGGCCTCTACTGCATTGTGCCACTGTTGGAAGCAGCTTGGCGTTAGGTTTAATTAACTAATTATATAAAACAACAAAACGGTTTCCCACCATCCACCTGACGACGGTATTGAATAGAGTTAAGTACAAATCTGGAAAAGGTTCTTCTCAAGGCAAACGTGTACATTTGGACCTAACTAATAAGCCTAATCCAAAGTATTAATTGGAAAAGTAACGAAATATAAAACTACTGCCAAACACGCCAGCATTGATGACCAGTTCTGAAGCACACAACATGTTCTTCTATGTTACATTATAGCATTAATTGAAGTAAACAAAACTGTTTTACGATCTATGTAGTAATTGGGTAATGATAAAACTTAATTGTCAGACTTTACTTTTTCCCTGACCAAATGCAATTACAGTTAGTAAACATCTAACATAATGAGACTTTGGACGCTTTTGTCCAGTAACAAATTACCTTATACAACTTCGATAGAGATAAAACTTGAGTGTTTTCCCAGGTTAAATATTAAACAGCTCCAATATCGCTCACATAAAGCTTTTCAATATTAATCGATAGTTTCGCCCTTGAGATGCAAGGATGGTAATAACCTTTAATAACAGTTCTTTGTAGACATTTATATCAGACGGTTCATTTTATGTACTAGATGGCTCAACATAATAGACTGTATATCAAATACAGCGCCTCCGTTCAACCTCATTGAATTGCTCTTTTCATGTTATTTTTATACAGCTACAGTGAACAAAATCGATGTAAGAATGATAAGTGGCGTACCACACTTTACATTGATGCTTATGTATCCGTACATTTTTATTCATCGCTTTCCTGAGTATATGAAGTAATTTCGCTATAAGTTTACCATACGTTTTAAAAGCGGATGGCGTTCATCCTAGCAGACAAAGTCAGTAGGCGGTTGGGACAGACCTGCCTCTCGCCCTTGTGCTCAACTAGCTCGAAGGCAAATGGCAGCGCTCTGTGTGTTATTTAACTGCATTGGGTCTTGCGATTGTTCTGTCTTGCCATTGTTTGTTGCCAGTTATGTCAAGTATGGTTTCCTTCATCCGTTGGGTTATATGCTTAGACAGGACTGGTTATTCAATCTAGTCTACGGCTGTTTCCATCAAACTCAGTCAATCACAAATAGCTGACAATCCATTTACTAATGTGCCAGTATTAAAAACTGTTTTATAAAATGTCTCATTATACGATGGACACACCTAAAAGTATTATTGTTATAATAGTTCAATTCCATTGCAATAGCATTGATCAGATGATAATGCCAATGGACACACAACCATACATGACAACTCAATTAACCTGTAGATAAAGTAAATGTATGCTGTGCAAACAACCAGATAGCAAATGGAAACGGAACAAAACGTTTCACACTAATCCCTGCCGGGTTTGTCGATGTTATCAGAATCGTAAACACCTATAAAGTGAAATCAGTAACGCATTCTACCGAAACGTATGGCAGTCAATGTGTGTATGTGTTTAAACCCAGGCGTAAATGTTATGTTTAATGGTTTTATGCGGCGTTGTTAATGTGTCAATGTCTTCATTATCTCCTTGCCTGAATTAAACACCAACTAAACATAATAGACTTCCCGGGCGGTACCATTGCACAAACCAGACTTTTCACGGGAAAGTGAATCACTAGTAATTGGTTATGAATATTGATAACCGTTAACAAAGCGATGCCTGCTATTATTAATTGCGAAATATATACAAGTTGATGGTGTCGTTTACCACTGAATTTTCACAACAAAGGATAATGCCTGCTGATTATGATTATTTTGATAAAGGCTTTTATCCACTGAATATTCACAAATTACCCATTATGCTCCACTTAATGTATTTACTTTTTATACAGACTGACTATACCAACTGACTTTATGAGTGAGCTGTACGTGTCTGTCTGTGAGCTATGGATTTATTTAGAAGATAAACAGATTATATGCATAAGAAATCCTGTACGCACAAAAAGCGGAGAATGTTTGATTCTGCCTTGCTTCCGTGAATTAGAGTTCACCCACGCGACGGTGAGGATTGGGTCACAATCTTAATCAATATGATGTGTTCAGTATATAAATATACTTTCAAGACAATTCAATGCTTGCGAAAATTCGTTGCTTTTTCAAATTTAGTTTCATTTAACTGTAAATCTAAATAAAATATAAAACGGTTAACAAATATTATAATAATGCGCGAAAATACTTAATGGCTGTTATAATAACAATGAAATGAAAACATGAAAAATGAAATTGATAATAAACATATAGAAATAAAATGCCTTATCAACACTGTCATCTCACAAATGATGTTTTTTTGTTAGATAAGTACTTTTTATGTTTAACTATGCTTTCCTCCTTTACTGAAAACAATTATTATCCTTTATTGTGTCCTCGTTTAATGTGAAACTCCATGTATATTAAACAGGATATAAGTTTACTCTGAATTTTACACCATTAAGAAAATATATGAAATGGAAACGGATGTAAATGTTTTACTTACAATACTGAAAAGCGCATTCACATCATTCCGAGAAACAAACAGAACCATTTTTCTAGATAAGATGATGTCATGGAAATTCAACAGAGGACAGCGTATTTCCATGATAATAGACCCAACTAAATGTTTTTCCGTGGAATTTAATAGAAACCAACAGGGTTTGTGTGGATGGTAGCTAAACTTAGCCGTCACTTTTTAAGCACTTTAATTATCGAGGAATATCGATGAAAACGTGAGTCGCTGTTTACTTTGAAAGTGTAGCTGTTCTCCGGATAATGGTTATTTCTGATAGTTAAGCACGATATCAATACGATAGGATTTGTATAGAAAACATGTGGATGTCATTAACTAATTCAGTATTCAGTAAGGCGTTTACCTAGAAAAGGAGGTTTCTTCTTAAAAATTTAATATAAGTCACATAATTTTTCAATAGTTTATTTAGTTTCTAAATATATATGGAGGCAAGCAAGTTTTTCTCTCTTATATATTATATATATATATTTAAAGTTTTAATGGGAATCAAAATCCAAGGATTAAAATCAATTCAGCAAAAATGGAAAACATTGGCAGGCCCATGAGAGTCTAATGCTTCAAGCATTACTGAAATCACAACTACTACGATACCATTTATGATTTTCTATTTCCAAAGCAAGATATTTAGCATGGGTTATATCATACATACGATATGCGCTTACTTGCTTTGAAGCCAAGGTTTGTTCTCCTTTGAGTCCAAAGTTGTATGTTTTTCAGCTTCCACTATGATGAATTCTTGTTAATGGTAAGTTGGTAACTATTGTAATTTTGACTAAATTGTTTATATATCGTCGCAAAATGGCATATAATAAGTCAAACACAATGTATTTGAGAATGCGGAAGTTAAGATGCCAATATATGTAAGTAACACAAACAACTCTAAGTCTTTTTGTACTTTTACCGGCTGGTACTTCTTTTGTAAAGAATATAAGATTTATATTAAGATTTTTTGAGTATTTCACAGAAACGCATTAAGGAGGAACATTTTGAAGTTTTGTTTCTCGCTTTCAAGTACCAGGGTATAGGATACTAAACGCAAATGATTGAATACACTCTTAGAAATAATGATCCTTTGAGGATTCTTTAGAAAATAAGATGGTTCTTAATGGAACCAGGGTGGTTCTAAATGGAACAATAAGGACAAAAATGGTTCTCTGATATAATAAGATAGGTAGAAGTACATGGACTAGTTGCTGTGAAGGTTCCAGAACCAAAAAGGGTTCCACCACAGCCATTACTGAAGAACCGTAAAGGGTTCCATTAGAGCCATGTTTTTTTAAGAGTGTAGTAAAAACAACAGTGCTCTGCTTAAGCATCCTGGCATACGGATAAAGAACGTGATATCACGTCCAGCGAACCAAGTGCCGACGCGTGTTTGTCCGAGATACCGTTGATTGACGGTTCATTACACCTAGACTATGCCACCTAATAAGTCAGTTACTGCGCATATGATAACCTATTATGTTCAGTAGACATTGGACGAAACCTTGAAGGTGTCAATGTAAACTGTGTTCCAAGTAAATCATACGTAGGTTAGATATATAGTCACCTGTAGCCTGGCAGTTATCCATGTCAGTGAGAGAAATTACATGGTTAAAAGACAAAGAACGAATAATGAATTGTCTCAACCTTGTGTCAACCAGTTAGTCGACGAAGCGGCTCGCCTTGTCCATGGATATTATATTGCTAATACCAGTCTGTGATGCAATCTTATTAAATCAGAACTGATAAACGCTCCCCGTGTTTTGTTTGTCGCTATATATTAAGATGTAACGCAATAAGCCCTCCTATAATGTCGATTGGTTTCTTAAATTGAACAATCACAGAGCTACTTCTAAATTCTGGTTTGTAAAAGCCGGAGATTTCGGCCGTCGAACCGAAGTTTCCCGACTGCGTATTTTTACATGACCAACGGGGGATACATGCACGCATAATCAACAAACGCCATTCAAATAATAAATTTGACTGAAATTTCATTTTCCCTTAATTGTTTACATGTGATTTACATCACCAACACAGAAGAAAATCGGAAAACTTCTTCTAGTTTTGGCTGAGTTTGGTGTTAAACCATGATCGTGTGTATCTGTGCTTTTATTGGAAAATAAACTGACCTTTCGCGAACCCCAGTAAGCTTAATTGAACAGTATAAGCAGAATGCTTGAGTATATAGCGACGACAAAACAAAAACAAAACACGAGGAGCGTCTTTGTTATCAGATTTTAATTAGTTTGGTCTTTACTCTACAACCCCACAACATTTTGTGAACTGTTGAGCTCTATTCCATAAAATACATGTACAGTATAGTTTGCAACCTTAATGTCTGAGAGCGTTAAGTTAGCCAAGGGGTCAAAGCACTGTCTGGTTTAGAATTATGATTACGGGATGGTTGCTTAGTTGACTCATTGATGGCGTAAACATATTTCCAAACTATATATGCAAATAATCATCAGTTCAAAAAGTAGTACTCTTGGCATGTACATGTAACGTTATGGTATGGATACGACTAGGTTTTAGTGTAAGTTTCACAGTTAGTTCTACTTTTAGTGTTAACTATAACAACATGGACATCGTACAGAATCAAACTCGTGAACGAGTTGTCCACGTCTTGTCTTACAACGAGAGACAGATTCTAGTTTTTAGTGATACTTAAAAAACCTGTTTGGTTTTTTGACATCCTCGACTCTCCAAGTAAACACAATGGCCATTACATAAATATTTAACATCAAGCTAATTAGGTTTCAGAGCTACCATAGGGGAAGTGCGAAGGTAATAAAACCTACCAGTTATTACCTTAGCACAAATATTCACAAAATAGCATGCACTTGTTGATTTCTGTGTAGGCTTATTTATTTTAAGTCTTTTTTTTTATAACATACGAGCATGTGCCAGTGATTATAGGGTACAATAAGTGCCAAGTTGGTATTAACGGGACTTTCAATTGCGCAAGCTGACATTCCAGCTCTATTTTCACAAGAAACACTTGACTTTGTGTAATGCTATTAAAAATGAATGTGTCTACTGAGTGTCTAGCTACGTCTAACATTATGGTGCAGTATAACGCGACACAGTATTGCGTCTTTATGCATCCTTTCTGTTAAGCCTCGGATTTTGAAGTAAATAGTTCAATGTTTGGCGGTTGTAACACTTAACATACAGTATACGGTAAACCGAGTAAAATGATTCCACTATCTGGCATATACTTGTGGGTCTTTACTCCACTTTTGACACTCAGGACACTCCAAGTAAACACAATTACAGCTACATGCATATTTAACACCAAGCTAATTGGGTTTTAGTATTGCCACAGGGGAATAGCGAACTAAACTCCTACCAGCCCATAACTCAGCTGATGTTTGTAAACCATAGCTTACAATTGTAGGTTTTTATGCATCCAGTATTTCATATCAATATAATTGAATGTGCACCTAATTATAGGAAACTACAAATGGTATTAAAGATTGTGTTAAAAACATTTTAATTGCACCAAAAATAACACCGGAATTTCCTGGATTATACTGCTGGACACTATTTTCCTAAATAACACAATGTTTTTCACATGGCATCGAGCAGAGACAAACTACCTTCATGCTATCCTGAACAACTGAGCTTTCTCTAAAAAATTGAGAGGGAACTTCGGTAAAACACATAGAAATTGGTTGAAGTAGCCATGCATAAAACATACGTAAATCGATATCTGCCCAAACAATTCCAAACATGCAACAATTGTAAAATAATATAAACTGATGATAGTAAAAATAATATGCGACGTTAAATAAAGTTTCTTCTAATCAAGGGTTGAGGCGGAGCTGTCTGTTGTCCTGGTGCTCTCGATGGAAAAGTCGTTTAGAAGCCGATCTGTTTGTGTTGTCGTTGCAATGTTTCGTATCCGTTTTATCCCTGTCCTGTCTTTGTTTGTTGTCAATGTTGTTGTGGTGGTTTCCTTTTCCCATCGGGCTGGTAAGCCATTAGGTGAGTAAAATAACCGTACGAACTGCTTTAAGCCCCAATCAATCAATTGTAATCTTGTTGATATGGTGTTTAGGGCAAATCATGTCTAATTTAACACGAATACGTCGGTAAGTATATTTCAAATTTGACTGACAGTTTTATCATATACTGGAAAAAGCAAACGGCCAAAATCAGAATGTCTACCTCAATTTTATTTTTAATACTTTAGTTTGATTAATGTAAAGCTTTGTTGATTTCTCGAACAAGTAGGCTCCGTGTTATCGAAATCTAGCAGAAATCGAAGTAAAGAAGCGTGTCAAAACATTAGTGTGCAGGGTAAACTGTAATTGTTTTGCCTTGAATTGATTTGGTTCTGTACAAAATCTAGTTCTATGTCACTGTCCATTTCTTTATTGAGTATATATAAATATATGTAAACGTGTGTGTATTTACGTCCATGGATGTTAGCATCAATCATGAACATGCCCAGTGGACTCTGCTCATAGATCCGGACTTTTCTAGGTCGTGGCTTAGTGGTTAGCGTGTGCGCTTACTAATCCTACTCCAATTTACCGTTCATGAGATAAAGTCGACCAACAGGTGATTAACATGAAGTCGCTCCAGCTATCGTAGTGGTGTTTAGGTTTCCTCCTGGTTTTCCATCATAATTAGGCAAGGAACAAAGCGAACAAAAATCCCTTGTCATAAAAGTGAAATACCATCGAGTACGACGGTAAACCCCAATAAATAAACAAACAAACACACCGAAGTTTTCTATCATGCTTTTACTAGTGGAAATCATCTCACCGAAACACAAATATTTTTTTTTTGCATCGTTCATTTCAAAAAGTTTTGTGACATACATGGCTTCCTCAACCTTATATACTACATCATGCTTGCCTGTGATATGGTTTCATAATGAGCACACAAGCGTATTTAATAGCTGACTATACTATTACATTACGAATTAATAATGACAAAAGTCCATACAAAAGTGAATCAATCCGATGTTCTGTACAGTTCTGTAAAGCGATAGGCAGTTACTGGAAACCATTAACACTATCGAATCTCCATCAAATTTGTTTTTTCAATATGTTTGTTTGAAAATTGTTTTTGTCCACCTATTACTTACCAGGAGTGAATTGATACGGTTATTGGGTGGGAGGAAGGAGTGCCTTGTCGCACGTGCATCCAAAGCTCCAGCCAATTAATTAAATAACGTATTATAGTAACCTGACATTCGACTGATGTCGAAGAGAAAAGGTGGACGGTTGATTACATAGATCAATTATACAAGAAAGGGGACAAACAAGGTTAACGTGTTGTTAATCCTCCATTGGAATATATAGAGATATTTGACTGTAGCAATCACACAATGCAGTCCAATCCCGATGCAATGACACAGCGAAATGGCCAAGATTTCTGTGCTTTCAATTCCACAAGCATATAGCATTTGATTTCGAAAATAGCATTGGCTTACAGCAAATAAACCACACATATAAAAGGTCCGGAGTTCGAATCCCGGTGCAGGTAATCGCATTTTTTTTCTCGCTTCATTTTTTCAAAATATACATTTCTTTCACCTGTTAACAGTTTTATCTTAATGTGCCTTTCTCTTAAGTTAGGTGACCTCCACTCTCCATATGTGGCCAATCACAATACAAAATACCAGTTGTTGACACGATAAGTTTACGCACGGCAGTCTAGTAATCGCCTGGACGTATTGCGACAGATTTATTCCATATTAAATATTTTGATCTATAAAATAAAGGGTTAAGTATGTTTTCTGACTGTTGGACACGCTTCTTTATAGATGGTTAAATTTACACTTAATCTGAATTATCGAGAGATGGTAGTATGATAATCGTTACTTTCACGTGGACTTTCGTGGGCAGTGTGAAAGTTGACGTTGTTATGCTGGTTTTAATAACGCCAATACTGCTTTGCGCTTTATGCCATCTCCCGCTGTTTGGCGGCGGCATGATCTATTTCTGTTGCCGATGAAATATACATGATTCTTTTATCGATATTGATCATTAAATTATCGATAAATTACAAAATCGTAGTCCTGCTACAGTTGTTTGCTTAAATCATGCATAAACTTTTCGATAATTATGTTGTAGGTAAAATCTATAGATGCCTCGTGATAAGAGTTTGCGAAATAATTGAGCCAGCTAGAATTAGTCCAACATGAACAACAGTAAATTCGTTAACAATGGTTATTAAACTATACCTTGTCAAACATAAAACACCATATCCAATAACGGCAAGGAAATATGAAAACCATTTAAAATGTGGCATTTCTCACATGTATTTGAACGAGTTTGCTTTAACATTAATAGCCAGATGTAATTATGAATTTGTTTACATGTTTTTAATGAGGGACGACTTCTTGAGGTACATACATGTAACCATTCCACGATCCTGTTATAATGTTGTCACCCGCCTGTAATAAATTGACGTTCCCAATTCAAATGAACATACATGTATCTCAACAAATTTTCCGGAATATGTCAACTGCCAAACAAAAACTCAAAGTTTAATGGAAGCTGACAGAAACTGGTTACAAAAGACTCCATACCTATCTGCGTTTTAGCTTGTCATCCCAAGCGATCGATACACATGGTACCTCACAGATGCTAGGCACCGACTATACACACATTTTTGCAGTACCGCATTTACACTACCCGTCAAGTGAGGGTCAAAATTGAAATCCCTTGATACGTATCTCTGTTATTAGAGTAGTTATTATTTGCAGCACTGCATCCACTTATATCTCAAAGGCACCCAGGAACATAATCCAGCCAGGAAGTATAGGATAATTGGCATGATTAGTAAAGACATCAGGGGGATGACAATTAAGACTATTAAAGGTCAAAGAGAACAGCACAATATATATGCTGGGCAACACAAGCATCACCAGCTGCAATAATCCAGTCGCTATAACACTTTCCCTTTATACAAAGGAAGAGTTTTCTTTTCAACGAATAAATACATTGAAGTTTAATCAGGATCTCGAAGACTGACAAAGCAGATAAGCGAGAAACAAAATCCACCCCCTAAAGAGTTAAGATACGAGCTTATTTCCTGTGTTTACTGATCAAACTAGCTAGTACATCACAACAGATCAGTTAGGTTCGGTAGTCACAGTAGAATAACCCCAAACCCCTCTGTATTTCTGACTTCTTTTTTCCTGAGACGTTTTACTTAATAGAGTGGAACTCGGCTTGAATCGTGTTTTCTGGTTTTTTGTTTCAATTTATTACTCTCGAGAGATATGCATTGTAACGTCGTTCTCAATTTTCCAATAACCATGGGAATGTAAAGGTAAATCCCGATTATTTTGTAGTTACAGAAGGAAGTCTGTGGGGAAACCAACGCAGTTTGAAAAGAATTGTATGATACAATTTGAAAGATATTACCTAGTCGCATTTTAAGGCATGATTTTACTGCCTGTCTGGGAGTATTCCAATTCCGTTTCAACGTACGACGTCGATGATTGCAAGTTTGTAAACCCATCATATTTGATTCAACAACACTGATAACTGACCAGTAATGTCTGAAGCCGGTTTCAATATAACCTATATGTAGTTTTAATTATGTATGCCTAAATTTGACCATGCAGTAAATTTTCGCTGTAACAGAAAAGTATATAATTCATCAGACAAATAAACAGTCCATGAACTTAATGTTTAAATTAATTAGAATAGCACACTTTTGTTACATAGGCAAAAACTAAAGCGCTTATGAGAAATGTTTAAATGAACAATAAACATTGTTTACAGCCACTACATGGCACCCGCTTGCTTAAAGGCTTGGTCTTGTTAACAGCTCACCTTCCCAACTGTCTGATTGTCATTTATAATAAGGAGCTGTCAGTTGTCAAAGGAAGATATACCGTGTATTCAATCTCACCGTGCTAGTCTGCTGGTCCTCCTATGATTGGGGCATATGTTCCAGTCCCTTTATCAACCTCGGGTGTATTTGGGAGTCACGCGAAGTGGCTCCATCAATCGACGGGTTGGTTTAACTAGTGCATTGTGGGAGAGTCAGAGGGGACCAGGCTAGGAATATGGCAGCATGACAACATGTAGTTGGACCGTGATGCTCCACTTTTTAAAACGCGGCTGCTAGACTATTTAAGGTTACAATTGGCATACACAATGTATCACAGCGTTCAGGTTACAAAACGTTATTGGATAGCAGTTAAATGAACAAATACAAGTCGATATTTGTGAAAACATGGCTAGGAGAGCTCAAACTCTGTATCTCTAGATAATACTACATGATATGATAGAGAAAAAGAACTCTGCATCCTACTGGCACAGCGATTTTTTGACTTGGCAGACAGTTGTAACCTTGACCAATTCTTATATGTTGCTGTTGTACACAGTGTCAAGTTCTGCGATACAGGCAGTAATTTATCTCCTGTAGGAATCTAAAGATCTACAGTACACTCTTATAAACTACAGCTCTAGGGGAGCCCTTTAAGGTTCTTCAGTCATGGCTCTGGTGCAACTGTTAATGGTTCTGTATAGAACCCTCTCGGCAAATGTTCCAAGAATGTTCCACATTCTTCTAATATTAAAGAACCGTTTATTCGTTATGGTCCCATATAGAACCATCTACCTTTTTAAAGAACTATTTCTTTGAGTATAGCTTTAAGTGGTATCGATCGGATTTGTAAATGTAAAATAAACAGGCAGGCTGTTGGCAAGAAGATTCCTGATGCCGTTGGAACTGAGGAGGGACAGAAAGTCGATCTGCTTTGCGATGTCTTATAAATGTCCTGTTCAGTCTATGTGTATTGCAAGTAGGGTTGAGGGTGGATTCTTTCATTCACAGGGCTAGCAGGCCGCGATATATGGACATAAACAATAAATACGGCGTTTAACCAAGCAATCAAATAAACAAATAATATAAACAGCCTTAATTAAGATGTAGCTAAAACTTCATCCTGTTTTGGATTGAATATAATATAATAATTTAATATATTCTGTGTATTCGATTTGTTTCTTAACATTAACAGCTGTTCAAATTGCACCGGTTAATTATAAAATGAGTCCACATTTCTATGGCATTTATGCCAACATTGTCTTTATATAGTCGAGTTTTCTGTATGACTATCCAAACATTATTACACGCTAAGAAAATTACTTGGTTTGTTCTAAACTAATTTGTTTTGACGGAATAAATGTACGACTGCAGCTTTGTAGTAAGTCAAGCGTTTAGTCTCTTGTAACGGAGACAAGATATTTCACACTTTTAATTTTTAGGAAAATGTGCTGATAATTGTGTGAGCAGTATTTGCATACCATGGATATCATTTTTGTTAGCTTGTTAAAAATCTTTCACTTCAAAATCGCTTTAAGCAAAACCACAAATTTTATTACGGACACAACGAACGATAGGTAAAAAATACAAAGGAATTTGTACGTATACTGCCCAATAAACGACCTCATTCTGATACTCTAATCAGGACTAGGAGAGATTTCCAATGCATCAAGAAAAACTCTCAATTTAACATAATTGGCTATAACTTACCTTTTAAGGTGGAACCCCCTATCAGTTCAAATGCTGAGCACCTTCTATTGTGGGAAATCTCTATCCCTGCGAGTCATGATCGCCCAAATAAATAGGATTACACCTGTAAATAAATGTTAAATTATGCTAAGTTATAGTATATTTGTAAGTACCCTAACTAGAAAGGCAAGTAAGTAAATAAAAAAAGGTTAGAAAAGACTCTAGCGCATAGTGTGACGTGATACCAAAAACCTTTTGTTGAAAATATCTATTGATAATATAAAAATATTTAAAAATATTATGATCAAGATTATTACGCATACAAATCGTTAATTCCTGTTTCAACGTAAAAAAATCACCTTGGGTCTGAAATGTTATTTGACGCACACGCCTATTTAGACATTTCGTTTTGTTCTGTATAGTACAAATTATAATCTATAAAACATGATGTTTAATGTAAAAACTATTGCTCAGAAATGGTGTGTTCTTTATCGATCGGAGCGGGCATTATTTGGCCGAGGAACTTCCGTCTAAGCAATGTGTGTTTAGACAGAATGTGCCATGTGAAGCGTGCTCGTAACATACCTCAAAGGAATACGAAGTGTTTTCAAGAAAATTATCAAGTAATAAAAATAATAAGCCAATTTTCTCCATGATGTTATTATCAAAGACGATACGTTTCAAAGCCATTATTACACAACACCCAACACAGTAAACAATAATAAAGCAGTCTCGTAAAGTTGCGGCTTATGGCTTTCATTCAATTACCGAAGGAAATAAAGGGTTCAAAACAGAATTACCAGCATGAGGTCGGAAACTTAATTTATTAAACAAACAAAGGACCAATCTCAATCATAAAGCCATAAAGGTAACAACATCTTGAAAATTACACTTACGTGTCATAGTGAATATGATGATTTACATAAGCATTCATTCGGTTGATATGCAAGAACATGTGTCTTCCTGATCTCAATAAACACTAATAATTCCATTTTACCCATTGATTATTGGACCTAATGCATTGAAGTTATAGTCAATCTCGTGTAAACGTAACAATAGATACCCATTTGCATTTCTCTTCATGGGAATCTATGTAGTGTTTCTTACATTTCCTGCGAAAAGAAAGTCTAGCGAAGAAAATAGAATAACTACCTTGGTTTCTTGGGTAAACCTGCGCTTCATTAGTCTCTAGGGTATTGTGTTTCTGTGGAAATCAACGTGGGATTTAACTGGCTTAATTAACTAATTACAGTAACAGCCACGCGAAAATAGTTGGGCTACATTATTTATACATATCTGAAACAGCCTTATTTCACTGCTGCTTTGTGGACCTGGATGAACGTGTAGTGCTAATTGCCAACAAACATTTTATAGCAGAGCGGATAACTGACGATTGCCCCAAAATTGTTCAGAACATATTATTCTGGACACACACGTCCCTGGTAAAATGTTTATACTTTTATTAAGGGAAATATGATATCATAATTATTTAAATGATGAGGATACCGAGCTGTATGTGTGTTTGTGGTAAATTACCAAGTGGGATGAGGCAGCCTAGAGGTTTTAATTGCTGGTTACAATTTATAGCCATAGTAAATGGTGAACAATTATCCTTGCATTTGCAAAGTTACCCTTCATGTCGTCGAATACATAAATACACAAATATTTTAAACCAAGAGAACAACTTTCCTTAATTAACAAGATGTAAATAACAGTGATGGTCTCATTTAAAAGGAAACAGGACTTGACGAGATCGAAATGTAAAAAGTCAAAGTTCAAATGTTTGGTTAATTGCCACGTTATTGGTAAGCAAGTGCTGGAAAGAACTAACTATTGAATTTCTTTTCCCGGGAATGGCAAGTTAATTTTACGCAACGTTTCGCACAATAAACATGTGCTGTAAAATTAAATAATTTCGCATACACAAAGTCATAGATGAAAATGTTTAACTCCATCGAATGGATAGAGAGGAATCCGAATCACAAAGAAACTGTTGTGTCTTTAAACAGTAGTAATTAAAACCAAGTTATCTCAGTTAACTTTTAAAGCACACTTATATCCGAGTCGGATATACAATATTCTAAGGTAAACACGAAGCCGGAAGCTTAAGGTGCGAACAATGATTTAAATACAAGTTAAAGAGTAGTCTCTCAGTTGAAAAAGGTATCAGTGAAGCGATTATACACTCTAACAAGGTATCGGCTGTAAGAAGTAATTAAATGGGCTTTCTTTTAGTCATCAGTTCAGTAAGATGTTTGTCAAAATTACTTGAGATCAGAGAGTCTCTACAATAACTGTAAGGTAACATACAAAACCGTCGCACTCCAACGTCACTCATACGAAAGCTTCCGGATTCGATGTAAATGGGCCCGAATTGATTTTAGTCCATTTATCTTCAATAGTTCAAGATTTCAGAAGGTTTTCACACATAGTTATGGAATGGTGTAAAGAGCATGGCGTTGTAGTAGGCTTGAAATGTTCATTCGAACTCGTAGTGCCTAGTCTTCTGTACACATTATAGCGATTGTGTATCTTAATATAATCAAATGTGTTTTATCTTGCATTCTAAGCGTGCATTGGAAAGAATATGCATTATTTTTATGTTCACCAGAAAAGTGCACATCTAAGAATAAATATCAAATAATACAGACTTTAACGATATTCCATTGTTTCCACCTATTTATATTTTTTCGTATATATTTAAGCTTAGTTGAAGAATACAAATTTAAACAGTCTGCAAACATGGACGAGTAACTCACGATAATAAATTGACGAATTTAGATTGTTTTTAGCCTGTGGAATAATAGCAATATTCGAAAATAACAGTAGTCACTGATTGGTGAAAATGCTTTCAAATGAAAAAAAAGTCCTCTTTTTAACAACATGTCCTTTATATATATTGTTTACCTACTGTTTTGGTACACTTTGGATATTTCTATGCTCAAAACGTGTCATCCATCCGTGTCATTTACATTATCACATCATAAATGAAATTATAAAAGCAAATTGAAATACTGTCAGACATGGAAACATTACGCAGTCAAAGAAGTAAACATCAGGCTGCACAATAGTAGCCGGAGGTCAAATTAAATGCATTGCAGAATTCTGGCCTCCTTTTTAGATCTTTTCACATTGGTACACATATTCAGAGTGAAACTATTAGTATTAATCACGTGCAGATTTATATAACGCAGTTAAACTGTAAAGCTTTCATAGTTTCCACTGGTGATTCCCATCTGAGAATGCCAATCATATCTGCATCCTGTGCTTCTTAACAGGGCCAAATCAGCAAAGTCCATACTGCTATCAGCATTATGTCCGCCTGGGCTATTCATGATCAATTGCACAACTCTGTCATCAATGTAAACCACGTGATGCGAAATCTCAGTGTTCCATGGGAATAATGCATGTATATGGTATTGAAAGAGATATACCACGATAACAAGTAACAAATCACGTGATTAAAAAATTTGAATCTGTGTAAGCATCCAAAATATGCAAATCGGAATCCATCGGTTACATTTTGCCCCAAACAAAACTGTTAAACAGACCGAAGATGGAATAATAAATATGGTTATTTTTAAGCGGATTGGTTGTTTTGTGTTATTGACACGTCGTTCGGTGGCATTTCGAAGACAACATTTTGTTACGAGGAAATATTCTATCAATAATTTGAAAACAAACGGTAGACTCGTTTCGTATGATTCTGTGATTTCGTATTAATTATCTATGGGATTTACAGCTGATACAAACCGGACAACTGCGGTTGTCTTGTTCTGTACTACGAAGTACAAATGTATTCATTGTGATCACTTGTCAACATAACTTCATCAAAATAAAATTGTCCCCAATGAACCGCACACAATTCTGTTTACATTCCCTCCCTTCCCGTGCCGTGCTCCAATGGCTCCGAGAACAATATAACTACACGATTGTCGTTTTAAGCAGTGCGACGGTAATAAATATTGCTATTGACACGGGTTTAAGTTTCTGTATAACTACAATGCATAAAATCTAATATGTCCCATTATGATATGAAAACTATGGCAATGTTTGGTTAGAACCCGGATACTGTATCGCCGGCGCCATATGGCCTTAATAATAGTACAGATCGAGCACTGTTCTCGGTGGATAGTTATGCGTTTATTGCCACTAAATTTGATAAACGTATTTTTTCTGTTAAGTGTTTTGTTAACAATGTAATCTTATCTTTGATAAGGTAAAAAGTATTATAAAAAAAGGCACATATTCTCACGAAGAACATTGTAGCATAGTATTCGCCGCATGTACTTTGATATAGATATAAGTTAGCTGTCTCATAGAAAAGCCAATAAAGCTATGACTGAGTGTAAGCGGATCGTCAATTAGAATGACCAGAACCATACATAAAATCCACTTGATCAAGTTTCAGATAAATTACACACATCACTAGTTATGATGGCTGGCACTGGGTTGGATATACGGAGATGGTGACTTCTTTATTTTCATATAAGATTAAATATTTGTTCTAGACTTCATACAGTGGTTCACGGTGCATTAATCAAGAGTTCCGTCGTTCAATTGGATACGTATTTGATTTTACACCACAGAGTAGTGCAACCTTGAAGAACAAGACACTCATGTTTATCTTAATATTTCCGTGATGTATTCAACTATCACCAGGAAGGTATTATAGAAGGTAACATAAAATATACTTTGAGGGGTTAAAGATTAGACATCAGTGGAAAATGTTCCTATTTTACCAAATATTTTAGTGACAATAAAACTTACAACAAATTTATGATTGTATACATTGAAACAAAAACTAGATTGGATATCCTATTCAAAATATATATTTAAAGAAATCTATCCGATATAATTGATTTATTAAACCCCAATAAACACGGCTTAATGTATTAACAAAGCTTCTTAAACACATCATACTGCGTATTAAAATAATATATGAAACAAAACTATATAAACAGGATTAATTCTTTAGTGGCTTTAATCTATGTATGGCCCGTGGCCGTGGCGTAGTGGTTAGCGAGTGCGCTTTCAAACGCCTACTTCGATGTACCGTTCACGGGATCGATTCCGTCTGTCGACCCTCAGGTAAATGAGTGAGTCACAAGATGTGGCTCTGGCAATCGCGGGGGTAGTTTATAAGAGGTTTCCTCCCGGTTTTCCACCATAATAGGGCAAGGAAGTGGACCATCCGTCGTCATATAAGTGAAATACCCTTGACTACGACGTTTAACCCCAATCAAACACACAAAC
>JAVFBX010193426.1:0-13199 GCA_034783855.1 Mopalia kennerleyi
GTTTTAAAAACCCCCCCCCCCCCCCCCCCCCCCACCCCCCACACCGACATCTTCAGTATATACTGTGGCATTTTTTGCGAGGCAAGACAGAAAAGAAGATCGTCGCATTAAACCTATCTTCATTCCCTTCCCTACCTTGCCATAATAAATTGAAAAACCTGAGTAAAATAGATTATACAACAGCTTCTTTCAGATGACCTCTCTTTACTGCACTCAATCAGATCGGAGCTTCCTTAGAATTAGAAAAAGTCGGTCTATACACAGAATGACAAGTAGGCTCTATTTGTAATATACACGCACGATCTTAGTCCCATTTACGCGTCCTGACATCATCACAGACACCTTAATTGACAGTAGCGCCACGCTTGTTTGTTGGTAGACTTTGAAGTATAAACCACTTTCTGATTGGCTGCTTGTTTATACAATAGTCCAATTATATTTTTCCACGTCTTTGCCTCGAATTGCAGCAAAGGTAGTAGGCGTAAAGTGGAAGTCTCGTCTTACAAATTTTGATGCTTGCAATGCGATTGATTGATTGATTGGTAAATTGATTGATTGGTGTTTTACGCCGAACTTAAGGATATTTCACTTATTTGACGGCCGTGTATTCCAACAATTATTGACACTGGCACAACCAAGATGTGAAGTGTTTCCAAAATGTTGAAACGTTAATTTTCCTCCAGTGCTGACAGCATTGCTACTCTTCAACCAAACTGCCTTAGTCAAACGGCCGTTGCAAAGGAGAGATGACTCCGTGATTGTCGGAGCCATATCGTGTGACTCACTCATACATCTGAGGTCGACAGACGGACTCGAACCACGGAACGGTACATCGAAGTAGAATCAGTTATTAAACACACTAACCACGACCGCGGGACCTCAAGAATACAGTCTTGCATATATATACTGATGGGTATATTTTATCTGCCTCGACCTTGGCAATTAGCTAATAGCAGCATCTTTTGTTAGACATAACGATCTCACAATAATTACCGCTTTACAAACACCCACATATAGTGTTAATGACGATTGATAAGACACTGTTGCCTCTACTCAACGTCCATACTATATTGTTCCCAACTTGCACTCAAGCGTCACCATCAGATTTCAGAACGGCTCGATTTATTCACGATAAATATTTTTATCGTGAAAGCATTGTAGAGCATGGATTATATATAGATATTTTTGCAGATGTATCTGTTATAAATGGCAATCGCATGAGAGCGTAACCAATGTTTCGTTTACCATTTTAATAACGAATGAAAAAGTACCGTAGTGTATAAACTGCATGCAATTTATGTTGTACGTGATGAGAGGCTTATTGTGCGAGGATGTAAAATCATATCTGATACAAGAAAAGCCTATTTATAAGGCCCTCGGTGTTAATGGAAGGGATGGCGGAGATAGGGTAATGCATATTATCACCTCATTTAGGAAACGGTGTTTGTGAATTCTAGAAATGACATGTTCATTAACACTGACCCTTAGACGACCACTTACTAATCAGAGAGTTGATTTTATGCGCTATATTCAGGTTTAGCAAATGGTTAATGAACATATTGATTCTTCAATATAAAGCCGACGTAAACATCGTTGACAAATTAATATATTGTCTAAAAATGACGATTCGGGCCGAAAGCACCTGGGTTCGAATCTTGATATCTTGATATTTCTGCCAGACAAAAGAAATTGTTGAGCAACCATGCAGATGTGTCTTTCTCTACTGCCAATCCTCGTGGTGAGTAAAAAGACTTACACGCCCCAATTGTATTTCTTTTAATCGCATAAATAGAATAGGCAGAGTTTGGAATGTCAATATTCGACCAGGCTCAAAATAGTATAGCTTTTTTTAGGCCTTGTTTTAACAAATGGCCACTAGACATAGTTGTCAGATCTGTCAACAATTTAGATTAAATTTGAGTCGAAAAACTATCACATTTTCCACACCCACCTGATACCAACAGTATAGAGATTTATTACAGGGAGAATAGGTCGAACTTAACGGAAAAAATATTTAAAGCGAAAACACCCACATATCCGAAGACATCTGAGCATTTCCGGGCACGTGGGTGTAAATACTCTTCCTCCTCATAAAACTTGATCACATCCGTGTTACGTGTAATAAAATATTTAGCTTGAAGCGAATGGTAATGACATTACAAACGGACCTTCAATGAATAACCCATATATCACGTCTGGATTTATTAATATCAAAAAGCTAAATTCAAGACAAGTTTTTTCACTGATGGCGTAGCTGGGCAATGATTGGTAATTTAGCCAGTAACTAAGCGTGTCGGCCTTACTTCGATATACCGCTTATGGGTTCAAGTCGGGTTCGACCTCAAGTATATTTGGGAATCAAACGAAGTGGCTACGGCAATCGCGGAATGGATGTTACGAAGTTTCCTCCCGGTTTTCCATCGTATCCAAGTAAGGCACAGTTACAAGTGAGAAAAACGTTGTCATATAAGTAAAATACCCTTGAGTATACGACGTTAGATCCCATTCAAACCAAAAAACAAACAAAAAAGCAGCAAACGACACGTACAGTCTAAAAATAATGCGTCATACGATTGGCGAATTGACTGACACTAAAGGAAAACTAATTTGAAATTTTTACAGAAAATTTGATAAAAAATTTTGATAACTTATCTAATGAAAAATGTTTTACACTTAATTAATAATATATAAAGGGCAAATTTTACTCGCATTTTAAGGCTGGGATATTTAAGAACCCCCTCTTGCACGACCATAACGGTCACATTGACCCGTTGGTACATTCAACTGATCGGATAGCAATTTACGTGTCTAAAACATTAAAGCTATGTGAAACACTCCTGGGTCCCTAAACCAATCCGCCCGGCCACCCACCACCACCCATTCCAGGGTGGACCTCCACCAGTTCTATTGGCAAAGTCAATGCATTATATTATGCCGCAATACATCCTTGAGTATAAAAAAAACAAATGCGTAATAATTTTACTGTTTGTTAAGTGCTGTGCTGAGAGTCTAATGCCGTACTCGTAACAGACTAAAACAACCGAATCACTAATCCACCCCCAACGACCTTAACGGATGATAAAATTGTAAGTTACCTTTTTGTCAAAGCATATATTGCAGATGAATAGGCAGGAATCAATAGGGTCCATTTCGTCCAGGCCCATGACGGGATATACTGTGGCCGATGATACCACTGCGGCAACCAATACCAACACCAGGCAAGTCACTTGTAGCGAACCCATCATAAAGTTTAATTAGCTGTAAATAAAACAAAAATGTTTAGATTTATAAATTTGACATTGTAAGGAAGCAAACATAAAAAAGGATTTATTATCAGCTAAAGGAGGTAGGCCTATAAAACAAATTTGGACAGTCACATCAGTGTATCTAGAACAACTTCTGACAATGTTCATTTAGGCTATATAATTGGAATCATGATTTTTTGGCTGCTTCTCCTCCAAAGAGAAAGCATACTTTATTTCAGCCAAGTTTCCATAATTTCATGAGTTTCATTTTTAAACATTTTATGGCAGTTATTAAATCTACCAATCTTGGTATTAAGTAAACAGTTGAAAAACTAACGAGTATATTTTCGTTCGCTGAACTGTGGTTAATGTTTATTATGTCATTTTTAAAAAAAACTAAAAGAAAACATAAGCGAAGTGTGTTCGAGATACGACGCCATCTTAGTTTTCTAGATTCAGTTTTTATCCTCGAACAAACGTATTATCATTGGTATTTTAATAGTATTATCGTGCGCATTATCGTTTCTCATATTACTATACATACCCTATTTCACAGCTCTATTGTACTATCTTATTCTTAAAGGACTGAGGGGCTTCGTTGACAAAACTGGGAGTGTGAATAGATGACAATTTCCCGAAAAAAAGAAGCTTATTTGTTAATCGACTAAAAAAACAACTGAAAGCAGACCAGTCTTCTTTGTTCAAATTAGGACCGACATTTTTATCGCTGAGCAATCCAACACAAAATCAACCGTCGTAATGAATTTACGCGAAAAAATGACAAAAGAAAGACGACACATGGCTGTCCATCGTGATCAAATTAGTTCTGGATACCACACGACGTACGGAAATCAATTCAGGAGAAGCCATAAACCTTTTGAAAATGCTTTGAGAACGTACTTCTCTACAAGTCGACCATTGTCTGAGAGCTAATTGAAGAGTTTGCTTTCTGACGTGTATTTGATCTATTAGATACTCTCCCGTTCGGCCAATAATCATCGGAGAAAAGTATACACCGGCCCAATGTAATTTATAAGCTATTTGGGACTCGATCGAAATTGGTCTTGCATGATTTAATTCGAATCGATAAGAAAGAAAATATAGGTTGTTCGCTATGCACTTTGAGAGAGCTGATGACATTCTGGAAGACTGCGTATTAATGTTTGTTATTGACTTAACACGTTAAAATGTGCTTTAGAGCCATGTTTCCTGTTTTCTTTAGGACATAAAGCGGAACAATAGAAATGACTTTTTAAGGAAAAAAGGCTGTATTTAAAAAAATCTACAAAAAATGTTTAACCACTTAATTTTGTGGAAGATACGTCTCTTGTTCTTTACAAATGTTTGTTAATTACATACTATCTAAATGTATTCTACAAAAAAGCGAAATGTTATGCCAAAACATATCTTGTCCAAAGCTGAGTTTCCAGAAAACTTACCGAAAATTGTTCTTTGTCTGGTGATGCAGAAGCTTGGTATTTATACAAACAGTTAAACTTATAACAAAATTACAATACTATTTCGCTTTTAGCAAATGTAGAACTTTCTCTGCGAGGCGTTTTCTAAACAAGACAACATTCTAGAAAAGCTTCGACTTACCTTGAATGCTAGTGATGCGATTCGATGAGGAGTAGCTGACTGCAGGAGGCGGAATGATTCACTACATTGTCACCGGCCTTATATAGAAAGCTTCTCATTAGTACCTTCCTGGAATTTGACAGTCAATAAATCGACTCTGTGATTTGATTGGGTCAGACGGCATTCACCGTTGGAGTTTACGTGCTAATATAACATGGCCAGGTGTCTTTTGAACACGACGAATTTCGCTAATTTGAAGAAGAATAAAAACCATTATGCCCAACCATGGTATACGATAAAATAAAATCCCGCGTGATTCAAATATGTATATTTATACATTTATAGATAACCGTTTGTTGCTGGTTTCGTATTGTGTGTATTTATCTGTGCTATTTATGTATCGAGGTGTAAGGCCATTGCCTTGAGTCTGATAGTTTTGCTTGTGGTGTCAGTAAAGATTTGCAAGAATTGTCGCTTTTGTGGACGAAAGTATCAAATGGCTATCCATCAGAGCTGAGCCTATGTGGAATAAACTGAAATGCCTGGAGGTACCCGATGGAAGAATATACTACTGCCCAAGATGTCCGATTTGGCCTACTGAATGAGAATTTAATGTCATTATTCACATGGCTTCAGAAATCATAATGAATAATATATAGACGAAATTTGGCGAAAATCAATAAATGCATTCTACGGCCAGTGTACTTGCTTGCTAGCTTGTTAGCTAGTTCTAAATTGCCTGCAGGCTAACTTGTTAATAGCAAACAATTAAAATCCATTATTTATCTAATTTTAATCTTCATACAGACTTTGACTGGTTCCTGACAAAAACGACCGCGGTCTTTAAAGATAAAACAAACAATTGCAGTGTGAAACGTCCCCAATTTCATCACCCAATTCATTTCCTTCGCAGAGACTAGGCTAGTAAAAACAAAAGGTCCTATATATATGTATATATATATCTAAAATATAATCGCACTGGCACAGGGATGTTGATTGATTAAAATCGACGAATCATTCCATGTGCCAGTTAACGCCTCATCTGAGAACAGTTTCTAAATTGATGTTGATCTCGAGTTATTATGGGTAACCTACAGAGATTTCGCGAAAAGGTGATTGATTGATTGATTGATTGATTGATTGATTGATTGGTTGATTCGTGTTTTACGCCGTGCGTAAGGGTGTTTCACTTATATGACAGCGGTGTATTCCAGCTATAATTGACACTAGCACAACCAAGATGTGAAGCGTTTCCATGAAGTTAATTTTCCTCCAGAGCTCAGAAAAGACAGTATTGCTTCTCTCCAAACAAACTGTGCATGGCCAGAGGGTTCTAGAAAAGGTAATAATCAATGACATGGTATTTAAATTATTGATAAACATGTAACCGTCAAGATATTTGCCATGGGTTAGGATTTGTTTCATATAAATAGACGTGGGCGCTAATCATCGTGTCAATATAAAACAATGCAATGAGGCGTTAAACATGATCACACAAATAAACGACCATACTACAAGTAAAATGTTCGTTAGAAAAAACGTGCCGGGGTGGGTGGGGGGAGCGGTTTTTGTATAACCACTTCCTCGCCCTTGTTGACTTGTTTATCCAAAACCACTAGGCACACTCGAACCGTCAGATGCATGTTAAAAAAGGCACCGTGATGCTCGTTACTTAGCTCGAAATATTAAAATGAATTATGATGTAATATGAGGATCAAACGTTTATATTTATACATTACATGTATTCATGTTGACTTCGTGCTGTGTCTATACGATTCGTAATTGTATATTTGACTCGTTGGCACCTAATATAAAATTACGTGCCAATAATAATATACATAATGATCGGCCTCAAGGTGGCTGGGGGTTCTAGTAATCCCTCCACTTTTGGTAGTGCAGTGCCGGGGGTGGGGGTAACGCCAGCCTAGGCCCCCAGCCCCATCCTCCACCCACATACACTTTGGATTTTCTTTCGACGTCTTTCATAATTGTAAAAACTGTTTCACAATAAACACTGAATATCCACACTATTTAATTAGATTTTTATCCTTAAGATAGGTGTAATGGTCATTAACAATCTAAAAATTTGATTAAGTATTGATTTGTGCTATCTCAATGAAGCCTTTCTGCACAGCACCGTTTTACACGATACAATTCTTCAATAACCGATCGAAATTAAGCCAAGCTCCACAACACACTTGGTGTTGACAAAAACTCTTTAGTTTATTGGATACTTCGTTTCTATCTCATTCTAGATTTCGTTTTGAAACCATTCTACAAAACACCACTTTACGCGAAACCAGTCTACACTGACACCTCTTGATACAAACGAGACTACTCTAACCGACCTGAGTCGAACAATTCTACAAAACACCCATTTAGGCGAAACCGGCTTTAGTGAAATCATTCTTCAAAACACTACTTTACACAAAACGAGTCTTCACTTACCGACCTTAGTAAAGACATTAGACAAAACACCACTTTACACCAAACCGACTTTAGTGAAACCATACTACAAATCGCCCATTTAGGCGAAACCATTCTACACAAACCGATCTCAATGAAACCCTTCTACAAAAAACACCACTTTACACAAAACGAGTCTGAAACCATTCCATAAAACGCCACTTTAGGTGAAACCATTCTACACAATCCGATCTCAATGAAACCATTCTACGAAACATCCTATTACACAACACCCTTCTACACTAACCGACCTTGTTGAAACCATTCTACGAAACATCCCATTACACAACACCATTCTACAAGAACCGACCTTGTTGAAACTATTCTACGAAACATCCCATAACACGACACCATTCTACACTAACCGACATTGTTGAAACCGTTCTACGAAACATCCCATTACACAACACCATTCTACACTAAACGACCTTGTTGAAACCATTCTACGAAACATCCCATATTGATAACACGACACCATTCTACACTAACCGACCTTGTAGAAACCATTCTACGAAACATCCCGTTACACAACATCATTCTACAAGAACCAACCTTGTTGAAACCATTCTACGAAACATCCCATAACAAAACACCATTCTACAATAACCGACGTTGTTGAAACCATTTTACGAAACATCCCGTTACACAACACCATTCTACACTAACCGACCTTGTTGAAATCATTCTACGAAACATCACATTACACAACACCGTTCTACACTAACCGACATTTTTGAAACCATTCTACGAAACATCCCATTAAAGAACACCATTCTACAATAAGCGACCTTGTTGAAACCATTCTACGAAACATCCCGTTACACAACACCATTCTACAAGAACTGACATTGTTGAAACCATTCTATGAAACACCCCATAACACAACACCATTCTACACTAACCGACATTGTTGAAACCGTTCTACGAAACATCCCATTAAACAACACCATTCCACACTTACCGACCTTTTTGAAACCTAAAGATAATGAGCCACAGATAATGAGATAGCTATAAAGAAAGAGATCAACATTACAGTATTAAATGGGTTTGGTTCGTTAGTTGTTATTTATTGGGGCGTACGTGCGGAGCGAACACTTCATTAACACCGTGTGTCGTGTGCCATTTATATTAACACTTATGGGAAAACCAGCATATGCAGATTGTCTTGTCAAAAATAGACAGGTCCCCTATGTTTTTCGTAATGTAAAAAATCTTTAACTGCTCAGTCGGTAGAGTGTTGGGCTTGTAACAAAAATATCCGGGTTCGAATCACGGTGGAGCCAAGCATACCTTTCTCTCTTCATTTATTCAAAATATATATTACTGTAGAGAAAGATAATTTGCTTGCCTCCACCCGGCTTTGAACTCGAGTCTCGGGGCTAGCACTGTAAATATAAAGCGGGTTTCTAGCAAATAAAGGCATTCCTTTGGGTTTTTTTGTTTATTGTTGTCTTCGAGTTGTGCTTTTCTTTCTTTTCGTATTTTTTCATTTATTTCTTCTTCTTCTTTTTTTAGGGGGTGGTAGGTTCTACCGTTAACTCACATTATAACATGTTTAGTAAAAAAGGTGGTTCGCGAAACAGGAATCCCAGTTCATGTTTTAGAGCTCAAAACGTACAGCCTCTGAGCTCGACCGGGAGAATACCATTCAAAGTGTTTAGTTGTAACCATCAGTTCAATTTACGTTCAACTATTTTAATCTTACACCGTCAAGCTGCCTAACCCAAGGATGAATATAATTTCGAAGATTTATCACACTGGCACATACAGGTCGATTAATAAAGACTGATAAATCATCACTTGTTCTATATAAATTCACAGTGTCAAGTTTCTGAAAATATCTCAATCTCGAAAGAATGTATTAACATGTACGGTATAGAAAATATATATAGCAAACAAGATATTCGGCATGGGTTCAAAATAGATGAACTTGTAAACAGGCAGTTCAAAGAAATAGAAATTAAACAAAAAATATGTCCGGTAAGGAGAATGTCAGTTACAAGTTGTCTGATGCAAAGTGAATTGATAGATCCTTTATATAATTGTATTACTATATTTATTTTATACTTATTAGATTTTCTATCAAACTAAACTGGGCGGGAGTCTTAAGAGTGTCTAAATACCCCTGTTGAATTTGGCCCAAAAATTACAGCTAAACTTGCTTTGGTTCGATTCCGTATTGTCCATGTAGGGGAAGATTTTCTACCCGTTTTAATTTACGCCATAGAACAATGATGACACTGGTCTACAAGTGTCACAGTAATGCCTAGTAGGAAACGATTGGTCAGTGCATTTATTTGCAAAGTGTATACAAGGAATAAGCAAGGAGAAAAGTAGCATTGTTGGAATTTTCAAGTGACATGTAGTGGACATCGAGTGACATTTAAATATTGTTGTTTTTTCCAGAATGTATACCGTCCAGTTATTTCACCTTTACTCTTTGCTATTGGTATATTTTGCTTGATGTTATTCCTTTAGCTACGTGTATATGAGAATAAACTAGACATTCAAATACATGCTATCAATATGAATAACCATTGATTCTTAGATCCCATGTTTGTTCGTTTTAATTCAGTTTCACGTCGTACTCAAAGTTATTTCACTTATATGACGACGGTTTGTCCTGTTCGCACTGTTCATAAAGCATTTATTCATTAAGTTTATTTGTCTTCCCTGGCTGGTCGATCAATAAGAATATAAGGCTTATGTTTTAAAGCCTTCAGATAATAAACTTGAAAGCCAAATAATCGCTCCGTCTGGTTATTATCTCTAAGTTTACATTGGTCTGCATTGTGAAATAACATTATTGTTGTCATGTATTGAATTATAGTGTAACTAGATAATGCATGTACTTTTTAAAACTTGTTTTGCACGCACACACTCTTGATTTAGCATTATTTGTAACGGATTCCAATTCTCTATATATAACACACTATAGGTTAAAGTGAGCCTATACATATCATATTCCCGAGTCAAGGCGGAAAAGAAGATCGTCGCATTTAGCCTTTCTTCCTTCATTTCCCTGCCTTAATAGATTGAAAAACCCGAGTTAAATAGAGTATATAACAACTACTTTCGGACGACCTCTCTTTACCGCACCCAAACAGATTGGAGCTTTTTTAGAATAAGAAAGAGGCAGTCTAAAGACAGGATGACAAGTAGGCTATTCATGTAATATACATGCACGATCTAAGTCCCATTAACGAGTCCTGACATCATCACAGACGCGTTAATTGACAGTGACGTCACGTTTGTTTTTTGTCGACTTTCATGGGTAAACGGCTTTCTGATAAGCTGCTTGTTTCTGCAATAGTCCAATAAATTTTTCCCACGTTTTTGCCTCGAATTGCAGCTAGGGGTAATTATGTGGAAGTCTCGTATTACACATTTTAACTCTTGCAATGGGAAGATGATATAAATTAATTTACAAGTACTGTCTCGCGCTAGTAGTCGGTAATTACCTATCAGGTAGCTACATAATTTTAAAATATAATAGCAGTCTCGTTATCATAATCAGCGACTGGCATAACATTGATTGGCTAAATATGTCTAACATCTTATTCCGTTAATGCGCATGGTTGTGTTTGCAGTGAGTGATAAACAGATGTTTAATTAGACACTTGTAACATTGATTAGACTCCGCCATCGTACGTCATTGCTATTAAAAGTATTGCATTAAAACAATTAGTAATCCTGCTTCATTGTTATTATTAACTGTGAGTATAAATCCTCTGCTTTTATTTTTGTGTTTTCATTATCTTTAACACAATCCTGTATATGACAAACCCCACTAACTCTACATTCTTGAAAAATAATCGACGAGACAAAGCCGAGGCGATCCAGTTTTTCTCCAACTTAAACGATAGTCCCTTATAATGTTGGGTCGTTCCGCACAATACAGGAAATACCATTGAGAAGCCGCCAATTAAGTTTGCGTCCGATTGTGTACGTATTCTATTTGATAAGTATTCTAATGGACGCTATCCAGAATCATTTTGCTATCAATAAAATAGTACTTTGCTTGGTATTAGTTCATTTTTATAAACCTGTTCAATTATTGGTAACTTGTAACCCCTTGATAACATTACATGACCTTGCTGGTTGCCGTCTTCGGTGTTGTGTAGCATGCAGATTTCCCAACATTGCTTTTCTTGTTAGAAAAGGATGTAGGGGAACTTAACATTCTTGAAACATAATGTGCACTTAAAGGGAAAGACATAAACTTATTATTTCTATTGCATATTTTCAAAGACAAACATCAGTATTCACTCGCATGTGAGTAACCATAGCCGTTAATTAGTTCATTTAACAGGCGAGACTGACGTCTTTGTTGTAAAACACGGTTGGTCACCAGTGGGGAACAGCCGCGACTAGATGATGTAACTACCGTGGTTTGGAACAATGACGTCAGCTCCGCTCCTTAAATCAACTAATTAACGGCTATGCTAATTCGAATGTAAGTGCAATACAGATGGTTGGCTTTGAAAATATACAATAAAATAATAAGTCTAGGTCGAAAAACAGTTGTCTTTCCCTTTAAGCACAATGTTAAAGACCAATAAAAAAAATCGAACCCTTGCAGTGTATTGCGCACTATGACCTAGCCTGCGGTAGTGGTTTAGTGGTTAGTGAGTACGCTTGCTAAAGCCTACTTCGATGTACCGTTCACAGGATCGAGTGCGTCTGTCGACCCTCAGGTATATATGAGTGAGTCACACGATGTTGCTTCGGCAATCGCGGGGATGGTTTTTACGATGTTTCTTTCCGGTTTTCCACCATATTTGGCAAAGAACAGTGCAAAGTGGACAATCCGTCGTCATATAAGTGAAATACTCTTGAGTACGACGTTAAACCCCAATCAAACAAACAGCAAACTAACAATATGACCTATGACTGCCTGCTATATTTTCTGTATATATATAGTAAGTAATAACTGCACTCACCACCAACCCTTGAAATGTAAATCGGGTCCTGTAGAGGGTTTTCAAGTATACATATTCAGTCTGTTAGACCAAAGGACAAACAATATAAAATATAAAAAAAATAGTAAATGATTGACCTCGGTGATTGTTCGCCCTTCATCAGAAAACCTGTTTACTTTGGTCACCTTCAGGTCTACGGAAGCCCGCAAATCATCAAATTAAACTTTTTCACATACCTATTTCGTTATAACGATTAAACTATGTCGTAATAACGAGATAGGGTATTATAATGACGACATACCTGTTAACTAGTTAGTAATTACCACAAAGCTGTGTCTAAATAAACTGAAAAAAACTTACGATGTAACTTACTCGTAATTCAGTCTGAGCTAACTTGGCAAAGTTAAGCAAACAAATAACAGACTTTATATGAGGCCATCGATATTGCTATGTCGATAAATAAAGGATTATATTCGACATCATTGTGTCATGCGTTATAGGGGCGATAGATAGACGCATAATGAGGCAACATCTGGTCCATTTGGAGCTTAGAGCGATCCATAAATATCAAGCAAAACAAAACCCTTGTATGCAAGTGTAACATTGGAGACACATTTTACCTAGAACGAAAATTGTATACATCAATATATTAGATTAGGCTGTCAGTCGGACTATAAACTCGTAATGCGTTTGAATATCGGAAATGTGAGCTGGTATACACGCAATCACTAATTATAACAACTACGCTGGTTTTCTGCTCCATTCGGTTGTCAAAACATAATAGGTCTGGGATAAAATAAAGATCTATGTTTTCACAGCGCAATAATTCGCTGAGTTCTCAGTTACGTGAGTATGTATATATAGAGTTTGATAGAAAGAACAGAGTCGTCACCATACTTCACATACTTTGTAACCCTTCTATGGCAGGCGAAGTGTTTCAATATTCTATATTTACTTTCTTTGTTTAAAATATAAATTTCTTGTCCAT
>JAVFBX010193437.1:0-13198 GCA_034783855.1 Mopalia kennerleyi
CCCCGCCCCCCCCCCCCCCCCCCCCCCCCCCCCCCCCTTTCATCGCGCGCCTAAGCAAAACAGTTCTGAATTACTTTATATGCCATGAAAACATATCCAAAATTCGCTGCTCGCTGGCCGAACGTTACAGCGCCTTCTCCAGTAGATTAACTATGAAATGTATACTGGTCTAGTCTTATCCGATCTCTGTATGAGCGAGTAATTGGAATTACTTAGTTTGTTTAGATTCGAAAACCTTTCTGTGTCGGTTGATGGATAAGTATCAATTATGGTCATGTTTGTATCGTGACGTGTTGTTATTTCCCTAGAAACAAGTCTGGACTCAAACAGGTCTCCCCGCGTCCCTGACTGACTCTTTAAAAGGGTGAAAAATTTCTCCTTGTTTACATAGAATTGAACAGGAGTGAAGAGTAATCGTGCTCATCTGACAACCCGTCGCTGATTATTTAATAAATCGTCGGATAGAGGATTCAAATCTTCCTCGGATCAAGAGAGCTTAATGTAGATGATTAAAGCGATGTGAGTCATGTCCATTCACACATGGCAATCGAACGCATTCAAAGTGAAGTGTACGGATAAATGAGTTATATTTATAACAATATATACCCTGTAATTAGATTGTATTATATCCCCCTTTCTGACCTTTGCCAGCTCCTTGTTTCATTCAGTAGTTAACTCAGTCACCATCAGCAAAAAAAGTCGGTTGCCGAAGATACAATGGGTGAGGAGAACTTTTGGCCGAGAGGTAAACTATATTTGTTTCCCTTTTTGTCTTTGTGTATGGTCTTTTCTTCATTGCCTTTTGGTGGCCGGGTGGGTAGAGCTTCCTGTTGAGTTTTGCTCCCAGAGCTGAGGGGCAGGATAAAGCCGATCCGTTGTTGATGTCCTGTAGTTGTCCTGTCTAGTCTTTGTCCGCTGCAAGGGGCGTCGAGGGTGGTTTCCTTCACCCAGTGGGATGACACACCGTCATGTGAGTGAAATATACTTAAATGTTGCGTTAAACTCCAATCAAACAAACAAGTAGATGCCTCTTGTGATAGATAAGATCTTAAGCTCTCAAGTTCCTTTTATGCTGTAATGAACGTCGCGGATGTAAGCAGACGACTGTCTCGTTAAGCAGATGAAAGTGTAATCACGTAATGGAAATCTTATCAATATGACGGATTCTTGAGAAATTTTAATTCTAGTCCTCGTAAGCTATTTTCTTACCATGATTTCATTTATGGTAAAATATTATAGTACCGGGCTGACTGGGTAAGGAAAAAATTGCGATATTTCGCATTCATTTCGAAAAAGAAATTTTGCAAATACTGCTGAACAGTTATATTCAGTTTCGTTGTAGAATTATTTGTTTAAATTATACACCATTTGGTGAGATGTTTCCATTCCAGTGTCAGACATAATGTGGGCGGGATCTTTTGCAGGATTATCCACGCTTAATACCGGAGTTAAACAGTCATGACAATACCAATCAAACAAACAATCGTTTCATTGCGCAAACTCATTACAATAAAATTCTATGACAGTTGTGTTTTATCTTCAAGTGGACTAGTGTACTAAGAAAGGACGAAAGTTGGTAAATATGTGTAAATATGTGTAAATAAGTATCAATTTCAAAAAAATAAATTTTATACTTGTTTATAAGTTCGTTTTCGATTATTCAATAGAGCGTCTTTTTTTTAAGAGAGTGAGGAATGTCGAGCGTAAGTTCCTATAAGATTTCCGACACTATACCAGGCCCTGTAGTGACGATTCACAAAATGGTATTCTAGATTTTGCAGTAGAATTATATTCTGTCAAGCAGTCAAACATTCGTCTATTTATAGTATTCCTTGAGATTCAGTGCGTGTCGAGATATTTTATCCAAATGAAATCTCTAGAATTAGCTGAAAATTCCAGGAAATCAGGCCCCTGGAAGACTAGGAGAGAGTTATCGGTGATGAGGATCAAAACAAGGCACGGCTGAGGAAGCCGAGAGAATTAAACGCCATTCTGAACAAAACAACAACCACAAACTAGTACTATATAGTCGGCAACGCTAAGTACTGAATGTTTTCTCCTCGAGTCGACTTGCTTCAGATACAAATCAATAAATTTTCGGATTTCAAATTAATCTGATTATATTGATTAAAAAACTATCCACCTAAAATACGCCCTGTGTGCAATACTTCAGAAAATCTAAAATTTACAAATCTCAAAATCTTCCCCATCGTTATTGCCGTTTAGGTTTTTAGGCACGAATATATGACACGGAGTATTTATCTCAGAATATTTAATAATACTAACAATAGCCATATAGTTTTATTTCAGACCAAAAAGTCCATATATCACCAGTAGCTGGTTAATAAATAATAATTGCATTAATATATAATCATATAATATTAAAATAAACATCAAACAATGTATAACGAACTAAAGAAATAATCACTCCAATTTATGATTTTATAAAATCTTTCAGTAGGACCCACATTTAACCTGAAAAGCTACTCATTATCCGTGTCATATTTAAATTGTTTTTGTTATGTTCCGATCACGGCGAAATATCCCGTGTATTTCAAACGAATTATTGAAATTATTGGAATGGGGTTAGCCTATCCTTAAGTATATACGACACACACAGACGATATAAAAGTATTTTCAATTTAATCCCAATTCTATCTACTGTCCGTCGTATATAATTCTAATAAAAGAAAGTCATATTGTCTCTAATAATTTAACATTTGACAGATGCTTTCTCATAGTCGCCATACTGGTTATTGTGAAAAATGGGACATTGCGCAGAATCGGATCGTTGCTTCCAGACGTCTACAACATTCCTGCTCGTCAGAGTTTCACAGACGTGGAAAGCCAGAGGAAAAATAAATAAACAGAATTTAAATGTCACAGATTTAGTCAAGTTTAATGGAGTGGAGTCCACACTAATAGAACGCCTTTGGATCTGTTCATTCCATTTAAGGCTCAAGAAAACAAATCATGTGGACATACATCGTTAACTTTTGGCACCAATGAATACTTGTTCTCCTTGGCTACAATACCATTCATGTTGGGAGAGTTTATAAGACAAACTAATGTATGTATTTTCCATCTGGCGAAAAAAAAAGAAATAAAGCAGTAAATGTTTGAGAAAATAAGCACCATTGAGAAAGAAAAACGGTCCCGCTGATTTCCAACTTTGGAAATGTAAAAGACACATTAAGACGCATTTTCTAGACTCGTTCATTTTCCCAAGTCTGTGTTTTAAATGATTCTTACTATTATATTCCAACGGGCTTTCAAATATCGCCGCGACGGAGCTTATTGAACAAATTATCCCATAAAAATAAATGCCACTGGTCCTGTTTTAAATAAGCTGAGAATTTATTACACCGATACCTTTCAAAGGCAAGTTTCGTATTTTTTTTTCTTCTCGAATTTTAAAGCTCTCTGAAGTTCAAAGGGTGTTGCTGCATTTTCGATTTGATGGTCAAATAAGATTCTTAACTCGATATTTATAAGTGAGTCTGTTTGATTGAAAACTTCATTGACTCAGACACGGCTCTGGGTTAGTCTAGCTGTATTCATACGGCCACAAATTGGACTTGATGTGATTTTATGTCTACTGAGGGCATGAAGTCTTTAATAGGTTTTGGAATTACTCATATTGCCTTAATGGTTTTGTTTAAAAGCTTGAAATCGCGTGTTTACCTGGATGGCTTTATATCACGGAGTGCGTAAATAAATACACGGCGAGGCTAAAAGATTTCTATGGTATAGCGTACTTGTCTTGGATTGCCTTGCCAGGTGATTTAATGTCGAGCGGCCGTCGTTAAAGCATAAGTGTCCACTTTTCTAGAGGATCAAATTAACTGGGATGATTACTGAGTGCAATTTACGTTGAAGAGCGCACAAGGAGAGGCTAGACAATCGTGCCATCGATTGGCGCGGGTTGTATGGCCATGAAGCTTACATGTATTCCCGGCATGGTGCCAGCCTCGGAGAAAAAACTCCCTCTCCCTATGCTTCATATGTGAATCTGTAAGACAATTGCGATTATTGAATTGAATTGTGTGTGTTAATTGAGTGTGCGATGCATCACGGACGACTGATTTGGACACCTTTGGAGCTTTGTTCCATCACGATATAAACGTCAAAGACAAGCCGTCTGGTATTGTCGCCTCTTGCCAATTTACCCATGCTATTGTATTTTATGGTTAGCCATTATTTGATTGTCTCGTTATTTCTCTAACGATTCAAACTCCTTCGCGTATAAAATAAACGATAAGTAGATAATATCTCTAACAACCAACACTTTGTACAAAATGTACCAAGATAGATCATTTATAAAAATATGCTTGTGTGATGTTTTTCTAACGCTAATCAATTCTATATGCATGCAATTCAAAGGTAAGGCAATGTAATACAAACAGCTGGCAGTTAAAACATGTTTCAGAATTTGGCCTTTAATCTCGTTCGTTTGCAATGGGACAATTTTCCAACTAAATGTAAACGGGATGTAATATACTGTACGGACAGCGATATAGATTCGACCCATCTTGCAGGATAAATGTAAATTTTAAAGCAACAACTTTTCTTTTACATTTAAAAGTATTTTCTTTGAATGTCATGATTTATTTTTTTAGGAAATAAACACGAAACAGAAAAATCGAATAAAGAAAAACATTTTTAAAAATACAAACTTAAAAAATCCGAACGTCACTGATACTAAACGTATGTGAGGCCTATGGCAAAATCATAGGTTAAACGGACTCTATTAAACGTAGTTTGCAGTAACCAGTTGAATAAATGGCTAACACTTTATCAAATATGTATACATATTAATTTCTGTAATTGCTAAGTGCGCGTGTCCTTAATCGTTTCACAAACAAATTGATGATGGTGAAATGTCACGTGATCTATCCGATCCGCTATTAGTCAAATTAATTGAGTATTAAACGGAGAGTGTCTAAAGTTTAAATGTGGTTGTGCGCGTGGCAGGCAGATTTTCTGGCGAGTTAAGGTATGGGTCAAGTGGTTTTAGGTCATTTTAATACTAGATTAATATAATTATACTCGTTTATATCTCTATTTGAAATGTCATCTGAATGCATATCTTTTTAATGTAATTATGATTACAAGTCTTTAACCTTTTTAAACGAAAAGGCTTACGATAAACTATAAAGTTAAATACCCACAGTCATAATTTGGATAAGTACATATTAAAAATTAACATAAAATAAAATATCTGAAAGCTGTAACGCAGTACAATGATCAAGAACGTGAGGTCTGTAAGTAGCTAAAAGCACTTCAGAAATATTTTCACGACCTGTAAACTGACATGACGTGACGAGAATATTTTTAAATCTGTTTTTGAAGTAAGAATTATACTTATTTTCATGAATGTCAACCCTGGCTTGTTAAGTGAATTTTTTTTTTTTAATTTAAAAAGTTAAAATTCTGCAGTTATATTTAATCATATAAGTGAGCCAGTGCACATCAAATTTGAAGGATTTCTTTAGGTTCATACAAGCTCTGACGGCTTTAAATATAGTTTTATTCCGACGTTACGGATTTGAAGTAGTTTGATTCGCTGTCAACTCCAATAGCTGTAAACGCATCCACGTTGATCAAATCTTGGAGTATCGTCTCACTTGAAGCTGTATTTTGTTTTGGAAATAACTTCCTCAATGCTATCACTATGAGAATCCCACACTGTGTGCCCTTAAAACAATAATTTGTACATGTATTCGGGAATTTACCCCCATAAAAGCAATCACTTCTATATGAGAATTTATCCCATTAAAACTGATACCTTTGTGGAAATTTACCCTTTTAAAGTTGTCAATTCTATATAAGAAGTCATCCCATTAACACGGCCACTTTTTCTATGAATTTACCCTATTACAACTCTCACTTTCTTTCAGAATTTACCTTATTCACTTTGATCTCTATATGAGAATTTGTCCAATTAAAAGCGTCACTCCTTAATGAGAATTTATCCAATTAAAACTGATACATTTGTGAGAATTTACCCTTTTAAAATTGTCAATTCTATATCCCATTAAAACAATCACTTCTTTATGAGACTCTATCCCGCTAAAACTGTCACATATAGAGAATTTATCCCATTATTGATGATTTATCCCATTATTGATGATTTATCCCATTATTGATGATTTATCCCATTATTGATGATTTATACCATTAAAACTATCACCTGTATGGTAATTTATCCCATTAAAACTTTTATTTCTATGTAAAATTTAACCCTATTAAAGTTATCACTTATATTTATATGCAACGTTACCCTATTAAAATGTTCACTTCTATATGCAACGTTACCCTATTAAAATGTTCACTTCTACATGAGAATTGACCCTGTTAACACTGTCATTCTTAACTAACTACAACATACCATTTAGACAGTGTCATGTTTAACCTAATACGGTCGATTTCCACTGCATATTCAACATATCATGTAATACAGAAATTCGACGACCAATTGCTCTACTTAAGGATACTCTACCCCCCCTCAGCTCAAATTTGTGATTTTTTTATTATTGAATATTCAAAAAGTTGAGATAGTGGTCTTTATCCTACAGCAAACTCCATTAAAAAATTTGAATTAGAAGACCGCTAACTTTGATTATTAAACTTGACTTCATCATTTACAACAGCAGTGTTTCACTGCATATTCAACATTCAGCATTTACATTTTGCCCGTTGTCTCATTTTTCAGTGTACCGTACTTGGAAAAATGCCCTCTCCTCGGCTGTTATTATACCTACAGAACTGATTTTTTGCACATTTCATCTCAACATATTAAACTAAAAACAGGCATTCAGATTTTTTATATCTTATTTCGTTTTTTAGATAAAGTTATAAGAAGTTAACATTTCCCTATTTTGGCTAATTTTTTGGATTTTTGACCATTGACACAATATTGCAAGAAAACTAAGACAAACTAGAAAAAACTGAATGACAATTTTTTGGTTCATATAATGTATTACTCGTTAATGTAAAATTGAATATTTGACATAAATGGTGTAAAAAAAAGTAGCAATTTGAAAAAGAGGTATCAAACATTAGTTTTTTATGCAAAATATTTTTTCTGTGGCTTTTAGAGATTTTTTGTTTACTTATTATTGTTTTGCAGACAAAGACGATTCAGAATATATATACATGTGTTGCAAAATTCACAGTAGTTTAGAAGTAAAACGGCGAAATGTACAATCACTCTGTAGGGGGAGGGGGTAGAGTATCCTTAAACTATTTAATTTTAAACTGTTGAACATAATACACACCATTATATCCATTAAAAGAAAGTAGGAGAAGCAATCAAAGATAATCCATGGCTTTTTTGTTTTTCCTATCTCAATAATATGCCTGGAAGTTTATTAAAACATCCAAAATGTTTTGTCTGAAAACAATAGTGTAGGGTCCCAACGCCGATGATCACATTCCAGACATATTACGCCTTCACAAAATTACTGTTAAAAACATATTTATTACTGTTTTCTGCTGCCACTCCGGTGAATCTTTGTTTTCCCTGTAGATACGTCCAGTATGACTGTTGGCGGTACCGCACGAAACATGACAAAGATGGCACAAAGACCTGGGACCCCATGCCTAATGTTTTCCCAGATGGAATGCAGTGAGTACAAACCAATGTATACCGATATAACAAGACTTTCATGCAACACGGCTGGATATTGTATTACTTTCTAGCTTGTGCTGTTTCCGAAGTGAATAAAGCTATGTGTGCATAGACAATGATGTAAGTTAAGCTTTGCAACAAGACCTAGTGTTAAAAATCTCTTGTTAACTTTTTTAATGTAAGCATTTCTTTGGCAAACATTTTGTTTCAGATATGTTTATAACAAGACTGGTTGGCCAGTGTCTGCTCAAAATAGGTGGTGGTAAGTAATGTCAGACTATGTGAATTACAGGTACTGCCTCGTATTATCATCTGCACGCTCTTTAACTCACTAGTTTTCTTTTTATGATGACACTAAATTTTCAACTAAATTTGCTTTTAATATTTTTTACACACGATTGAAATACGGTAAACTCCATATTGGAAAACCTATGTTACCATAGATGATTTAGTAGTTTCGAAGTTTAACTGCACAAAGCATGGAAAATAAGTTGACATTTATGGCTTAATTATGACAAAGCAGAAACCCTTTCAGTCCATTCATTCTCATGGCTGTGTCCGTGTTATATTTATTATTTATATCTCTCTCAGGTCTCCAAAGACACCCTACGCGAAACAAAACGGCGGCAAATATAACTTCATTGTGGAGGCGTTAAAATCTATCCCACAGGATGTGGTAAGTATCAATTTAATGTGTTGTTTTTAAAACTTCCTTAAGACCAACGATCAACCCGTGCTTCGAAATTTAGCAGCTTTTGTTTTTAATGCATTTATTCTTGGAAATGAACTGTTGTACTCTGCTTGAGCCAAACGATTAAATATATCATGTGCAACTAATATTGTCCATCTTCTCAATTATATGTATTTATTGTATAATATGTTAAGACACAGGGAAACCTGTGTCTCAATGCTATTGTTTTATACAGAGTGAACACACTAAACTAGCTTTCGGTTGTCCTTTTATTGTCAGTTCGTTGTGCACTTGGCCTAAAATCGCATTTGTGCACCTATTTTAGCTATGTATTAATGTCCATTGGTAAACTGACATATTATTTTGGAGACAAAGTCCACACGTTGGGAACTTTTTTTCACGTAAACAAAACTAAAAAAGGTATAAGATATTTATATCAAATTATCGTTGTAGACGTTTTGGACTGATATGTTACGGGAGGCGAGGAAATGGGGCTTGATTACGTACGAGCAGGTAGGTGAACACACAAAGTATTATCATAATAGACGGGATCAGTATTTGTTATGAAATGAGAGGCTTTCTTTAAAAGAGATTAGTTTAGATAAAACCTCGAAACTCCCTGTATGCAAACTATTGCAATTCCGTACCCATGTTATATACAGAGAAAGTACATTTTAAAAATTGTCATATCTACATACACTAAAGATCGTATACAACAAGTGACGACCGAAATATAATAACTCAACAAATTCACTTCATAACAATACCCAGAAGTTAAACGACTTCAGATAATGCACATCGAATATCATATTCTGTTTTAATCCATGCGTGATACTCAACATACAAATCCCAATCAATCTTTTAAAAAGCTCCCCTGTTTTGCCATATTAAAATGGTAAAACTCCCTTGTTTTGCCATATTAAAATGGTAAAACTCCCTTGTTTTGCCATATTAAAATGGTAAGTCAGTGGCGGTACCAGGTCAATAAATGTATTTTCCATAGAAACCAGAAAATGCCTTCTTTTTTGCTTGTATATTCTTGTAATTTACTGATTTTCGGTCTACATCGTGGTAATATAGTCCAGTGACAGATACAGATACAGGCTTTTTGGATACTGGGGCGCGACTCCATCACAGTTCCCTAGGCGTGGATCTGGGGATGCTTTGGGATTGAAGAAGCCCGTAAAGGCAATCTTAGCTTATTTTCGCAATGAAAATTCAGTGATCTTAATTGATACAGTTAAACAAAAATAAGTGTGTATGTGTGTGACAAAAGCCACAATAATAAAACAACAATTTTGTAATCTCAAAGTCATTCTGTCACATCAGACATTGTGATAGGACAGGGTGTAGGTTTCTATCAATTACACCAACTTTCTGTGTACAGGATTGGCTAGATGTGGAATTTGCTGGACTGAACGCCACAACACAGACTCTTAATGTTGGACGTGACTGGTTGATGCAAATGGCACAAGGGGCTGCAAAGAATGATATAAAACTCCAATATTGTATGTCTAATCCACGCCATGCCCTCCAAACTCTCGAGATCCCCATAGTAACGCAGGTAATACCTCACATTATTATGATCACATTAAACCAGGATATAATTGTGTCATGTAAACAGATGATCATAATGATAGTATTAGCGTCCAAGATACCTAATAATACACGTTATTATCCCACAGGCTCGAGTCAGTTCAGATTACCAATGGGTTAAAACTAACTGGAAAATAGGAGTGACGTCCATGTTTGCTGACGCCTTGGGCATCCGACCATTTAAGGACAATTTCTGGACAACAAGATATCAGCCAGGAAATCCATACCGTGAGTTCCTAAGCACAACACAGTCATCCCCAGTAAACAAGTTTCAGTTAGGAACAACAGACACAATACAACCATCACCAGTGAAAAGGTTTCAGATATTACCAGAAGACACAAAACAAGCATCCCCAGTAAACAGATTTCGGTTATTACCAACTAACACAACACAGTCATTGCAAGTGTAAGGTTTTATTTATGCCCAGTAGACATAACACAATCATCACCAGTGAAAAGGTTTCAGATATGACCAGCAGACATAATACAATCATCACCAGTGAAAAGGTTTCAGATATGACCAGCAGACATAATACAATCATCACCAGTAAACAGCTTTCGGTTATTACCAGCTAACACAACACAGTCATCGCCAGTGAAAAGGTTTCAGTTATGACCAGCAGACATAATACAATCTTCACCAGTGAAAGGGTTTCAGATATGACCAGCAGACATAATACAATCGTAAACAATGACAAAGTTTTAACAGGCAGATACAAAAGCAGACAAGCGGTAGAAGCAGTTCAAATTTTAGTCTGCCACTGGTCTATTCCCAATGATAACTATGAAGGTAAATTAAATTATTTCTGTATCGCCTATGCATATTGGTTCGTTGCAGCTCTTAATTTAAAATAGCCTATTTCAACCTGAAACAGTAAGCAATTAAAGAGGTTTGTATGTGTAACGATACAACTGCCTTCTTTATACCAATGGTTTTTTTTTTGTTTTAGAGAACGAGACTCACCCAGAACTGGAAGCAGTGGTGGCTACATTGAGTACAGGGCCCGTGGGCCCCAGTGATATGATAGGAGGATCAAATGTGGAATTAATAATGAGGCAAAGTGTTCATTGATTCATAGATATATTAAAAGATCAAACGGATTTTCTTGATTATTTAGACGTTCTTGTTACAAAAATATCTCACAACAATGTGCATCCATCACGAAACTGTTCATTAGCAGATTATTTAACTTTAATGTATTATTCCAGGTCATGTGACAAGGATGGCCGTCTTCTTCACCCGTCTCGACCAGCCACTAATATTAACAAAAACATACTGCAGGTATTTACACACATTTCTTTGTTAGATCAGCTGACCAATAGATTTGAGCAAATTGTATTTGTTTATTTCGAATGATAACCCACTGCATCAGGCGATATTTAAGGTTATAAATTATAAACGAACATTTTGTCTATGGAAAACTTATTATGAAAAAAATTGAAGACAGTCATAGTAGCTTGAACTTTTATTTTTAGAATAAAACATAATAGTTGCTTATTTTGGACGCCACAGTCGTCTTAGATCTCATCAACAACATTTGCAATATAAATAATAGCAACTGGTTTCTAAATATAACTCTCAAGTTGTCTTTTATAGAAAGCATTCGGAGGTTGCCTGGATTCAGAGATCTGGTCGACGTGGAGTATTGTGTCGGGTCACGTGTTCGGATCCATCTTAGCACCGATTCAGACAGATGCTGTTATGGTTTCCCCCAGCGAAGCCGGCTTCGGGGAGAACGTAAGTATTAATCAAGGGAAATTGAAGAGAATGTCTCCGATTTTGTAATTTTTCTGCTTTGGGTAATGCAACGAGGCTTTAAGGGGCAAGTTCTTTTTATATCAAGACTGAGCCGACTTTGTCGTGTTATGTTGTGACGGTGTCTGTAGTCCGTTACAATAACGATGTCAAACAATTCAATATTTTTCGAGAAAAGGAACAGGATCGATACGCGAAGTTCATCCGACGAGTTCTGTATGTTTCCCGTCTTTAACTTATATCTAGCAACAGGTTTAAACTTGAATATATTGAATTTACAGTTCACCTCCGATGTGATATTTAAACACACTCGGCCTGTTCCGGGAACACCATCCAGCTTCATGGACACCAAACCTTTGACGATCCAGGGATGTGTACCCACCAGCCCTTGTCTCTGGCATTCCTCTCCTGCTTTTCAACTGGGGTAAGCCAGGGAACTGTTGCCTTTTTAATACAATTCATACGAGTTTTCAAAAGCAAAACAACAGTCTGAATTATAAGCAGAAAATGTTCATCATCATCATCATTTAAAATTATTGGCGTGTCCATTCAGTAGAATGATTTACGCCAGAGCAGTACGGTAGTTATACCAAAATTACACATACACAAAAACGCAAGTCAACTATCACACGATAAGAGGATATATCCTCTAGCTCAAAGACCTAGTACACTTTGACTTAACTTAATATGTCAATTTAGAGACACAGAGTTTGAGAGCTAAAACCGCGTAATTTTGAGTTTTTAAACTTAATGACTTTGATGTGTTCAATTAACTAGTGTCCAATAATTTTTTGTAATCTGAACGTTGGGATACATTTTGTGTGTCAATTGCAACTTTAAATTGTCCAGTAGCCATGTTTAAAAAACAGAGGAACAAGTACATGTTGTCATGCCACCATATTCCTAGCCTGGTCCGCCTTCCACAATGCGTCATGGTACAGGAGATCCTGCTGTAGGACAATTACACGATTAGAAGCGCTAAAACTCAGTAAAACTCAGCAAAATCATGCAAGTCTTATATACTACCATAAACAATGGGTGTCTTTGGTCAGCGGTTTTAAAAAGTGTTGATGGGTGAATTAGTTCTATGCATGAAGGTTACGCGGTGTGGACAGTGTACATGAAAGAGACTGATGTAAACTCATGTTTTGCAATAACTTTCACCATGAAAATCAACGAATACGTAAATATTTCAAAAAGCAGCGGCTGCTGGATTCCTAAGTGGAAATCACAACAATTCCTCAGATATGCATCGACAGCATTACAAAGATGGCTGATAATCCGTTACATATCATGTCGGAACAGCCCGAAGCGGATAACGGGGAGTTTGTTCTGCAATATTTTCCTCATTTTGGGATAGCACTTTTTAAGTTTGAACAGATTCTAGTTAAAAAAAATGTGCAGTTTGGAACACGTCCGGGAGTCGAACGTGTCGAACCTAAGTTAGGCACCGAATCGCCAGCAGTAAATGCAGGCCACCTAAACCATTCCGCCACCCGCTCTCATTCTACGCTCCAAGAAT
>JAVFBX010193448.1:0-13198 GCA_034783855.1 Mopalia kennerleyi
CAATGGAAGGACAGCAACCCAAGGCACTGACCACAGCCGCAGGACAGTTGGCAACAATGGAAGGACAGCAACCCAAGAGGGTGAAAATACAAACTTATGTCAATTCCTTGAAGTAAATCAGTAGTATAAATTAGACCTCTAGAAAGCTATCTAAATAAAGTAGCTAGTGTATTCACCTTTATGGAACTGCATATGACATCTTAGCACCATTTTGGTCACATACTTCTTGTGACACACTTTACACTCAAATTTCTTTTCACCTGAAAAATTGTTAAAAAGCAGATTCATTAAAACCATAATTATCTTAGCAAACTTATCAGTCTATCTATGGTTTTAACAACCTCAACATTCACTATCCAGAATAGACCATGAAAAAAAACAAATTTTTCACAATAAGTTTCCATACATCTATACTAGTCTGGTGTCAAATTTATTGCTTCGTGTGCACATTAAAATTTAGGTGCATGCCTTGCATTAACATATACATGTAAACACTATGGCTTCAAACAAACTGCCTTTAGCCAGAGAGCCCATTATTGGCATGTCCGTCATGAAAGACAAAACGTGAATCCTTAGTACTGGGTTAGGGTTAACGCTGAACCCAACCCTTAACTAACCCTAAATCTAACCTTAAACACAGGAGTTAATTTGATATCATATCTCACATGAACATGATGGATATACCTCATAATTACTAGATATCAATAGGTTCAATAGATATGAGAGAAATCTTACCTCCATGAGCATTCATGTGATTCTCAAAGTGAAACTTTCTAAAGGTCATGAACTCACACAATTCACAGTTGTATCTACAAGCAAATAAGATCAGCATTACACATTAAGTAGAGTACACACATGTTAACTCTTGTTTTTAGGCACTTGTTTGATCAACTGATTGATCAACCGATTGCTTGATCAATGGATTAAGCAACTGATTGATTGATTGATTGATTGATTGATATTGAATGATTGACTAACTGCTGTTGAAATATTTGCTGGAGGGTATTTCACTTCACTCTCAAGTTATAAATGCCACTTTAAGAAATTAGTTGATTTTCATTTTTTATTAAACAAACAACTATGGTTTGACGAGCGTCTGAGTGAACAGTACATGATCACAGTAAGCTCACCTCAATATTAAGTACTGATTGGTGTTTAACTAATAGCACTGTGCTAAAGGACATTGTAGTTATACGATGAGGACTATTTCTAACTGGTCCATTAAATGTGAACTGATGGACCCCCAGGGCCCTCCCTTCAGACTAGGAGCAATTTACTGGAGAGAATGTCATTATTTTTATCTTTACTTTATATCAAAAGCTCTTTTACTTAGCTTGATAATATAAGACAATGCCAATAACATTATTTCTACACATCAAATGACATCACAAGCACATCGGTTTCCTGTTCCTCTTTAGCTCAGGAAGCACCATACCAGGGCCACAGAAAGCTCCCTCTAACCAACCACCCTTACAGTTTGAAAAAGCTAAACATAAATAAAAGGGTTCTTACCGTACATATCCCTTTGGCAGTGGTATATTATGCTCCTTGTCTAAATGCTGAAGAAGTTCAGTTTTTCCAAAACATTTAAACAGGCACATGTGGCACAGGAATGGCATCTCCTTTTTGTGAACCCTTCTGACATGAGACTAGACATGGGAAAGCATTGATTTCATTAACAATATCTGTTATCTCTTTCAATTGGAGAAAAATCTGCATTTTGGGACTTGAGTCTACATTACTTGTTCTCTGTGCACAACACGTTTAATATGTAATAAGGACTAGGTATACGCTGGTTTTAGTTTTGTTAGTTTGATTGGGGTTTAACATCGTACATTAGGGTATTTCACTTATAGGATGACAGATTGACAATTTCTCACTCTGTCCTACTAAACACAGTGGAAAATCTAGAGATAACCAAGACTATGTTCTCCTTAACAAGTTAATTTAGTTCAGTTACTCATTAAAGAAAACAACCTAGACATCACCAGCATCAAACAACAACAAGATAAAACTGAAATAAGCAAGTTTCCAAGTGTGGTGCGACAAGAGAAAATGTATTACATGTACTCCAAAGATATTTGTTTGTTTGTTTTGTTTGATTGATTGATTGATTGGCTTTTTACGCCCAGCTTAAGAGTATGTTACTTCTATGACGGTGCTGTATTCCAACAATAATTGACACTACATGTAGCACAAACTAGAGGTCAAGCGTTTCCATCCTGTTGGAAAATTCATTTTCCTCCAGTGTCAAGTAAAGACAGCATTGCTTCTCTTTAAACAAACTGCCCTTAGCCAGAGGGCTGTTTTGTTTGATAAGAGTTTTATGAAGTATTAAGGTTGTTCCACTCATATGAATGGAATAATTTGATATGATGACATACCAGTCAACCAGAGCAACAGAAATATAAAATATAGGTAAAAGTTCATGGCTCAGCCAACTTACCACTTTGGTGTGTTCATGTGTGAATTTTTTCCCACATTCTGGACACTCATGCTTTCCCTCAAAGTGACTCTTTTTGTGTGTGGCCAAAGTACTGCTAACGTTGAATCCTTTCCCACAAACTTCACAGATATAGGGACGTAAATTTTCATGTTGATTCATATGCATCTTATGCCGCCATCGATTCACTGTTACAAAATCACAAAACTGTAAAGAGAAATCAATCAGTTACTTCAATTAACATCATGGCTATCCAAGGAGCATGTCGGATAATTCTTATGGTTGGAATTTCACTTAATCTTCCACCAGTACTAAGTTTATGACAGTTACCTGCTGATGAGGCTTCGTACTGGTTTTTAATCATAAAATCTTTCTGAAAAGTGAGAAATGTCTACATCAAGCACTGGTTTGGCAGAGCAGTAGTTTATGCAGGTACTGGTTAGTATTTATTATTGCTGGTGGGTGACCTACAAACCCTGAGCTTTTAAATCAGCTTTCATTTTCAGGTGATCTCCCACTCATTACAGCATTCACAGGTAAGCTGTTATGAGTGGGAGATCACCTGAAAATCCTGAAAATTTAGGTGCCATGGCATGATGGATTTCATAAGTGCTGACTATTTCTTTTTGCAAGATGTTATTTTTCAAACAGTCAATATTCAATGTACAATTACCAGATTACAAGAAGACACACACAAGTAAATGTATGATCAGGCTGTTCTTTAAATGCAAAGGCTTCATTGGTGTTTATAATTAAACTTTAAGGTATTTCTTTTACGAGGGTGCACACTTCTTACGCTGCTTTATTTAATATATATGCCAACTGGAACAAAAACTAGTCTAAACAACCACTGTGTCAGAAAGTCACTCTGACAGTGCAACACTAAACTGTATTGTGCAATATACATCCTAGAAAAATGAGCATGGGTTTTATATGATGGCGAGACAGCTCTATGAAATGAAGAAAATCAACCACTGGCAACAAAAATAGACAAACAGGACAATCGGAGAAATTGAATGCAATAAATTCCCATCCGAAAACAAACAGGCTTTGGGGTGACCACAGCTGGAAGAATCCGAGCAACAGGAAGCTCCCCCCTCAACAGCCTGTTACAGTAGTTCTACCGTGAGCTTTTGTAGCTTAGTACATTAGAGTGCTGGCCCTGCTAGCCAGTGACCCCAAGGGCTTAGGCAGACACCCGTCCACCCGTCCAAGTCCACATTTGAAAAGTGAAGCAAAGTGACCATTTTGGACACCCTACTTCTGATTTCTGGCTAAGCCCCTGAGTGACCCCGCTGTTTTAATCGAAGTGACGGTAAACAAAATTTTACTTGTTGTTGTTGATAATTTAAATGAACAAAAATTTAGTATTCCCAATAATACTAACCTCGCATTTTAGCACTGTGAATTTGGAATCGTCATATGGAATTTTATGCTTGCTAAACCGATGACAGGCCAGGAAATTCTCGTAACGAAAAGTCTGGTCACACAAATCACATGAGTACGGTTTTGTACTAAGCTTCTTTTTCCGTTCTATCTTATGGATATTACGATGCTCTTGAAAACTTTCATAATCTTCAAAATCAAGTTGACAAGTACCACAGCGCTTTCTTTTGTATTTATTGGGCTGGTCAAAAGAAAGAGATTTCCTACAAGCAATTCTGTGCCTTTCCAACGAGCTCACTGTATCAAACTCCTCTTTACATCGTCTACATTTACGTTTCTTGGTGCCTTTGGTGATCAATTTCGCACTTTTCGATTTCTTTGGTGATTCTATTGTGGAATCCATTTCTCCACCTGTATTTGATGGACTGGTTACATTTGTTACTGTAAAGTCAGAGGAATTCAATATTTTGGATTCGTTGTTCAAGCTGCTGTCAGTAACATCAGAGACATGGGACTCCTTCTTGATTTTGGACCCTTTTGGTCTACCCCTCTTTCTTTTACATGGGACTTCATTTAAGGCAATATTGTCTTCACAATTATTTGTGAGTTCAGATTCTTTCGTTTTCTTACAATTTCGACCAGGTGTTAATCTTTTATCAAAAGTCTTCACACAGGTAACAGTTTTACCATCTTCCTCTACAGGTTTACGTGGCCGACCACAGGGTCTCTTTATACTTATGATAGATTCATGTCCCCCTTCATCCTCTTCCTCTCTGATATTTTGTGGCGTTACACATTCCAACTGACATTCTACTGCGCGTACAGTTTTACGTGGCCGACCCCTGCCCTTTTTAGGACTGATATGAGAACTAACATCCAAAGAATTCTGTTGAGGTTTTATAAGAGTGAAATCCTCTAACTTTTTAGGAATAAAACATTTTCTTTTTAGCCTAGTTGTTGATTTTTCACCATCAAAATCTGTATTTCCTTGGACTGACTCAAGGACTGAAGACTCACTTAATGGTCTGGAAGTTTCACTCACGGATTTTGAATCAAAGATTGAATGGAATCCTTTCTTTTCATCGTATGTCTGTTCATTTAATCTTGATGGTTCTGAAATTTTGATGGATTTGCAAACACTAATAACTTTATTTGTGGACTGTTTTATTCTATTTGGTTGTTCAGTTATTTCTAGTGCTGCTTGTGTATTGTCCTCTGAGTTTCTGATAACATTTCCTTTGCCACTTCTTGATTTGCTGTTTTCATGTTTTACCCTCGAATTTAACTCAGCCTGTCCTGTCTGATCTGTGGTCTGCAGCACGGGCGTCTGGCCTTTCAATGGCACTGTGATTTCATTCAGGAGTTCTGGGCTCTCAACCCATGTATTTTTAGATTTGGCAGTCGGGGAAAAGTCTTTATGCCTACCATTGGAGGATGCATTTGAGACTTCAAAATTTGTGCAGGCAATTTCAGTAACTTCTGAAGATTGTGAAAATGCTTCACAAGCCCTTTCAGCCTCTTGTATTTGCAATAATTGAGCAAGATGTTGGACTCCCTCAACATTCTGCTCTGTTAAGTGTAAATCCCCTGAATATATGAACTGAAGGATCGTGAAAATATCTTCATGTGATCCCTCGGATAAACACACTGTGTCTGTATCACTTCTGTTAGAATTAAACAGAGTATAGAAAAACTTGCTACAACTCATAAGAACCACTTTATGAGCATTGTAAACAGCCTTGTCCATATTAATACAGGTGACTGCAACATCACATAAAATTTGTTCTTTCCACAAATCTTGCAGGCCCTGGCATAATAACTTTCTGTGATCTTCAGACTCCATTTCGCCTTTATCAAATCCTTCCACTTAACCTGAAAAAAAAAAGGAATTAATGTTATGTTTAGATGACTCAAGGTGAGTTTAATAGAGATGAGTTATCCACCACTCTCCTACATTTAGAATCAGTCAACTTTCAAATCCTACCACGTAACCTGAGAAAGAAGGAATTAATGTTAGATTGAGATGGCCCAAGGTGAGTTATTCTCCGACATTTAGAATCAGTCAACTTTCGTTTTTGTTGTAGAAAGTTTTGGTATGCAAACCAGGTAACTGAAATAAGACTTATAAACATGGAGCTAATCCGAGCTATCTACACGTATGTGTATGTGACGCATTGGTTTGGGCTTTTGTGTGCATGGGAGTACAGGTTGTTGTTTTTAAATTTTGCTGATAAATTTGGAAAGCTATTTGAATATTGAACATGACATAATAAAATAAAATTAAAAATTACGATTGATTTGTTTGTTTGTTTGATTGATTGATTGGTGTTGAACGTCGTACTCAAGTGTATTTAAAACAGATTGTGCACTTCACATTGCTCTTTGCCTAAATACAGAGGAAAACTGAAAGGAAACATCGTAAAACCACCCTGGCCGTTGTCGGAACCACGTTGTGTGACTCACTCATATACCTGATGGCCGACAGATGGACTCAATCTTGTGAACGGTTAATCGCAGTAGGATAAGTAAGCGCACACGCTACTACTAAGCCATGGCCGCAGTCTTGAAATTACAATTAATTTTGAGGGAAGGATAGCAAAATACACCTATATAGGTTATTTCTTTATATAAGAAAGACACAAGTGACCCTGTGTGATGGCTTCTCGTAGAAAAAGATTTGGCGACTTTACTTGGGTGACAATTTTGAGTCGTTCTGTCGTAAGACTTTGTAGCTCAGCTGGTTAGAATGTTGGCCCTGCTAGCCAGAAACCAGAGTTCAAATATTGGTAGAGTACACAAAACTTTCTTTCTCCAAAATTTAAATATGTCATTATTTTTGATAATACATTTTCAATAAGAAGCACCTGCAAATGCACTAGTAATCAAACGAATGGTTTCATTCTGAGCCACTCTCCTCTTGAATAAGCGTCATGTTCAAACCAGAATATATAATACACCATCTCCGCTCTGTAAAGTCGAGGGAGAACTCTTGGAAACTTAAAGGACTTATGAAAATTCTCTTAGATTTCATGTGATGGAATTTTATCTGATACCTCTAACAAGATTATGAATCAGAGGTCCAGGTTGTAGGCTAGGCCATAGAGGTCACTCAATAAATCTTGCCAAAGGCTTAGGCAGAGGGGTGTCTGCCCATCCTCTGAACACCTTGAGTGAATTGAACAATTACCTCATTTGGACACCCTGATTTAAGAAACTTTAACATGCAGGAGTTAAGAAAACTGTCAAAATCAGACATCCAATTATTTGAAAAGTGAAGCAAAATGACCATTTTGGACACCATACTTTTGATTTCTGGCTAAGCTCCTGCCTAGGACATTCACTATGTGATGTCTTTGATCGTTTGATTGATGTTCCACACTATAGTTAACGGTATTTCGCTTTTATTTATTATGGTGATGTATAATCGTACGCCACATTTACTCAACCATAACATGTGAGGTGTGTTTGCAGTTGCAATAATCATGATAATGCTAAATAACCAAAAAACTGTAGTCTGTAGCGTATAATAGTCCCGCAATAACTGGCCAAATGAACTCTCTGCATAGCCTAACAGTGCTCAGTCTAGCGTCATTAGGCCTCGCAGAGCATATTAATGGTCAGTTATCTTGGGACTTTAAAGTGTACATTTGATGTAGGTTCAGCAGGTTAAAAATGTACATGTATTACACATTGATCCACCACGCTGGCCAGGGGCTTCTCAATCTGCAAACAAATTTATTACATTATGCCCACAAAATATAGGAATACATACTTGGTCATACTTCCAAATATATCAATAACGCGTAAAACTGCATTGACTATACCTGGATCTTCCTCCAAGCAACTGTATAAAATTGGCCCATGGCTTTGCTAAACAATGTCATGTCTGTAATATCTTTAACACACTGAGATTAACAGGACAACTTATCCTAAATAACTTTTACATTTTTAATTGAGTTGGCATACAAAAGGTGACGGATCAATTCTATAGTAAGTTAGACCCAATATTCAGATGAAACTTTCTATATTTGTCTTATGAAATGTGTGTATAAAGTAGGCCTACATCTGTTTGTTTGACATAAACTGTAGTTGACATTTCCACTTATCCAATGAACCTGTAGACAGCGTAGGCCTATTGTTTGGGTGTCAAACGAAAGTGAAACCTGTAATTCTAATCGAATTAGAGAGGTGACATAAACTGTGAACAGCCAATTTATATAATACCGAAAAATTGTACCATGAAATTAACGAAAACGTGAGCCTTGAAATGCCAAGTTCATTTAAAATGGTCGCGCAAATCGTACGGCTTTGGTAATCGTATCACGCTCAGATATACAATTTAACCACATGTATTATTGTTAAATTCTTACAGGTTGTCAAGGATAAAATCTCGGATTATTAAACTTTGTTGAAACAGTTGAAAGAGGAGATATTTACAAACAAAATGCCGATGGTTTTACATCAAAGATTAATATCGGTTGCATCCAAATTCCCACTACCGATTGTCCTTGTCAGAGTCGAAAAATGAATTTATTTCTTTTTTGTTGTCCTTTCTGGCTAAATGTAATTCTACATTTGTATTCAGCAGGCTTAAAATAAAACATGTGAGGCAATTTTAAAGCAAATTTCTTACTCCAGAAACAACCATTAGTTTATAAATGTATCCTCTACGTCACGAAAAGGCCCCATTTTCCATGAACAGAACCATGGCAATGTACGAGTCAACGACCTTGAGACACATCACATGACAAGACCGGCCCCCATGACGTCACCGTCTGTTGACGTTTTGTTCGCCATCTTGAGCATGAGAGATCGCTTTTGAGTAAGAGAAAGAGTTTGTCGACAACTTTCTTGATCGAGGGCGGCTTTCTGCGGAAAGTTTTGCTCTAGTCAAAGCAAATATCGCCTGACTAGTTTGCTGACCTGAATTTTAGGGGATTTGCTTGGTGGTTTACAAGGTAAGTTGAAAAACATATTGATTGTCAGTTGTGACGGTTGTCGACTTGTCGATTGTGCTCTTTGCAGTGTGACTGTACATGCAATACAACGACAACAAGCTGTCAAAATTGGCTTACCAGCAATGTTAAATATAACATCTTTTTGTAAAATAAACAAATGTTTAATAATTTAATATATTTGATGAATACCTTAGCTTATGAATAAACCAATATCATAAGTTAAATGAACCAAAAGTCTTCTTCTTTTTTTTTAGTCCGATTCCTGTTTTTACTAGAACTGTTTATTGATTGATTGCTTAATTATGCCTTGTGTTTAACGTTGTGTGGACGGGTATTTTACTTCTTTAATGACCACAAACTCATGCATATAATAGCCACTCAACACCAACCTGGGTGGTAAGTAAAGGCAATAAGTCTATACTTTAAGCATACTGCCTTTGGGGATGGACGGAGCTCTGCAAGTGCTATTTACTTTAAGTATAGTCATTATTGTGACTCTAAAGTTAAACTGAATGTATGTGCCGTTTTGGCTTGGTGCCCCTTCTGTCTTACTTTCATTTTTGTTTTGCTAGATCTAAATACTATCACACCTTAAATTTTCTAAGAATTGATTTATGATGATAGGGAAATGATTCCCATCTGCGCAAGGCTTATAGGCTGCTATTATATCCTTGATTAAGCAAAACTATAAACAAAGACCACAGAAACAAGGAGTATGATATTTAGATCTAGTATTTATCCATTATTTGTGTTTTTAGACAGGCAGGGAGGGGGCGGGGGGAGGAGGAATCTCATGATCTAGGGAATCTCTCCAGGTCAGACAATAGATTACAAAAGTGTCTCTGGTTATTCTCCTAAATTTGAACGCCTTACATGATAGTTCATCCATCTAACTGTATGTCAAGCTTCTTAGTTTTAGGCTCACATTCTCCCTTAATGTACATGAGAACCATGTACATGTCTAACTGATCTGCCTTTTTTAACACGCCTTGTGGGAAGTCCAGCAAAGGGGTAAAAGGGATGACCTGATGAATGAACCCAAAATGTTCCACCTCAGCCTTATCTAGCTTGTACAGAGTAACAAATCAGCCAATCAGACCCTGCTGGAACTCACATTTATATAATTATGTCTTGTTGCTAACCTTGCTCTTATTGTATCATGTCATCAGTGTGATCAGATATATGCAATTTTAATTATAATAGTTATGATTTATCTACAACATTTAAAATCAATCATCTGTAGCTAATTTCGTTTATTACATTTTAATATATTTTATTGACATTGTAGTTAGAATAATTTTGTTTCATCTAAACGACATCACATATTGCATAATAATTGGATGCATATTCAATAAGCACAGGTTAATGTACATTCAATAGCAATTGATATGGATTGCAGCAAACTGTTCATTACAATGTATGTGTCAATCTTATTAACATTAAGTTATAACTGAGTCCAAACCATCTATAAAGGCAGACATTTATATTCATTTGGATGATGCAAGATGTGACCTTTATTGTTATTGGACAAATTAGCTTGACTTTTTTTGGTGTGACTTATCTGACTGTTATTTATAGAAGTTATCACAAATTGTGAGCACGTCAGATCTACCTGAATATTTTGACTGTTATGCATGATTAATTAGATAACTCCTTTACATGTTCAATCTAGTTAGTTATTATGCATGGTCAATTATTGCCCTTTGATTCCCTGACTAACATTTCTTCAAAACAATTATATTAATGTATTTTATATGTCAGTGAAATAACTTGAACCATGGCCCAAAATTCATTTAAACGGTGAAAAAAACCAAGGTCTCACCTATTTGACAAGCTTATGTTTCTTTCTCATTGACTCCTGTTGTAATAATTAACAGAAGGGGTTTCCAAATTCTGTAAAAGATAATATGGCCACCATTACCTGTTTTTACAATATTTATACATGTAGCTGTTGTAGACACAATAAACTTGAAAATGAAAATGTCAGTTACTGCAAACTTACTGGTAACTCCATTTAAGTTCAAACGTGAAAGATGTATTCATCCAGCTCAAATATTGAATGCAGTGAAATTTGAACTTTGCAGATAGCATAATCCAATAAAGAGTCTGAATGGCTTTTGGGGTAAGCTTATACACGTAAGTAGTTGTCACATACTAGCGCATATAAAATAAATAAAGGCGAAATTGGGCCATGGAATAAAAGTGCAAATGCAATGTATGGCTCAGACCTTCCTTCTTATGTATTTGTTAAGGATTGAACAACTGTACATGCGGTGTATGCATTTATCTACTTCAAACAGCCTTGGTTGAACTAGACTTGGAGGTAAAATACATCAGTCAGATCTCAGTGGTAACCAGGTTATGTCAGATGAGCCTGATAAATCTTTTACATTTATTTGATGCAGTAAATTCACAAGAGTTTGTAAGTAAACAATCCATAATAAAAGATTAAGAACACCCAAAGATCTCTCCAACGTTTTATGCCTGCTGAAAGGTGTTATGACTGAAGTGAGGATGTAAAGAAAGCTGACTTTGATTTGTGTTGACCATTCACTTCAGACCCCTTAAGGTTTAGTGCTAGTTTGACAGATCTCAGAAAACATGTATTGTCAATATCTCTTTTATCAAGTGTTATGAATGGAGCTATTTAACTTCTATAAAGCTTTAGTACTAAACATGTATTGCATTGATAGCATAGGAAAATATGGATAGTGGACTATACAATGAATTTTCTCTGAGTTAACAATAGTCTTCATGGAATAATTCTACAGCTCTTTGAAGAGAAAAGTTCTCAGTTTATTCAATGATATTTGCTCCGTAAATTCATGTTACAATGAAATGACTTTAAAAAAAAATATTCCATTTTTGATCCCTTTTGACTCAGATTTTACACCGTTTTATTGCATTTCATATATAGACGTCTTCAGACTGGAAAAAAGACTTGACATTATAACCCCTAGGAGAAAATCTTGTATATCACAGTTTGCCAACTTTTGTTTCTAGATCCTTAATACTGTATTGTAATGTACTCTGTCATACGCTTTAAAAACTGTACTCTGCCATACACTTTAAAAACTGTTAAAAGAATCTTTCAGGAATCAATATTCACACTTGTCTGTCAGGGAATGACCAGTATAAATACATGTAATTACAGTTATCAGCACATTGTGATGGGTTTTTTTAACTAATAATATTTTAACTTCCCGGTGACATTTCTGTATTGCATGTTGTGATTTTCATATCGTGTAACTGTTATTGTTTGTTGCCATTGACAGCAAGCGGAAGGGTGGTTTTCCTCGCCCATGCTGTCATGTGAAGTGAAGTGGCGTGACCCTACATGTAAGTCAGGGGCTCGGCCAGAAATCAAAAGTAAGGTCTAAGGTGTCCACAACGGTCATTTTGCTTCACTTTTTAAGTCACTGGGTGTACAATATTTACAATTTCCCTATTTCCTGCATGTTACGGTTTCTTACATATATAACAGGGTGTCCAAATGAGGTAATTTTTCAATTTAAGGTGTCCAAAGGACCGATGGGCAACCCTCTACCCAAGCTCTTGCCCTTAGTACATACATTAAACCCCAATAAAACAAATAAACAAAAATGAAATTGAATATCTTATTGGTTAAAATCAATGTGTTTAAATCTATATTATAAGCATATTTACACTAGGCTCATTTGGTGATTTATAGTGGTCTGACCTAGGTCTAGTGCAGTAGGTGTAATTGAGACAGTTATCTGTTTATTTGTTTACACTGTTAGGTCGTTCTGCCTTAGAGGTTTGTAGATTGCTGGCTGTCCATTGTCCACTTCACACCTCAACATATCTTTTCAGTGCATACTCAGTATTCAAATCCAATCCACATTTAATAATAATCATAGATTACACAGTATGGTGCACACTCTATTGTGATGTGTATGTTATATTAACGATTTGTGTTGCAAGTTCTCTTGATCGCTCAAGGTTGATGAACTTTTGGTTTGGGATCACTAAACATTAGCTAAGCGTATACTCTAGTCTATAGGTGTCTTGGTCAGTGCTCTCTACAAATATAAGATATTAAGGGACAACACAGCAATCACGTATTCTTTTGCACTGTAATTTGGTGCAGTTTATGTTGTGGTACCCTTTTACCCTGAACTTGCTCTTAGACTTGGACCACAGCTGGTTGGGAAGGGGCTTTTGCTGCCCTGGTGCTTTCAGAGTCTTGTCTTTGTTTATTGTCAAAGTTGATTTGAAGTGATTTCCTTCACCCATTCCCTCAGGTATATGAGTGAGTCTGGCAATCGCGGGGGGTGGTTTTTACGAGGTTTCCTCTCAGTTTTCCACCATAAATAATAGGGCAAGGAACAGTGTGAAGTGGACAATCCGTCATCATATAAGTGAAATACCCTTGAGTACGACGTTAAAC
>JAVFBX010193459.1:0-13197 GCA_034783855.1 Mopalia kennerleyi
GTAGACTTCTGCTTATTATTGGATATTTGTCGATTGGTTGTTATTACCATTGGTCGAATTTAAACGGCATAGAAAATTGAATAGTTATCGGAAGCCTATATAGCTTTCGCTACAGCTCTAGTTACTTTAAGTATTGAGTGTGGATGACTTTAACATATTTAGTGTCTACAAACGGTCCAAATTCACACCCATTTCATAGAATAGGCTTAACCATGTTATCAAACATTTCCAGTTTCACATCCAAGGTAAGATATACATGTAGTTTTAAAGCATTGTTTCAAATAACAAACAGCCTCTCTCGATTTTTCTTTTGGCATTCTAGGTGCTTTCTGCCTAGAAAAATTATATTTCATATCAAATACCATAGCACAGAATTGTCTAAAATGTCTAGATTTTCGATATGATAAATCCACTGGATTTCTCCTTTACTATTTGGTAGAACTACAAAAAACCACCTTTGTTTTATCTATATTTACGGATAGATCGCACCTTATACAGTACATATGTATCTTATCCAACAAGAATTATATACACATTAGTGATTTAGAAAACAAAATGGCTTCATTTGCAAAAATAAAACAAATATCTGGAACTGATCATAAAAATAATCTACATAAGGCTACTGTTGGTTTCAGGATCGCTATAAATATCGTTCATAAATAAAGAAATAAAATCGGCGATTTTTAGCTTGTAAAGCCCCGTGTGAGACAAACGCTTTTGAGGGACATTGTATCCTAAGCAAATTCGAGGGACAATAAGACATAAAAACGTTTGACGGACTGTGTAACACAAGCTTTTGAAGGACAGTCACACATCAAGGTATTGTCTGGTAAAATTATAGGTGGTTCGACATAATTGAATTCCACACGGGCGAACGATTGTACGAAGTGCTAAGAAATATAAGTGAAGTACGTATGAAACTCACAGATTCGTGGTTTCGTTACAATGCGTCTTGTGATTTCCCGTGTTGTATTCGTCTTTGTGTTTTCGCTGTCAGCTCTGTGGAAGATAGAATCTTCCACCCAATCATTCCGTCAGCTGGCATACCGTCATATGGGAGAAATTAACCTTAAGTACGACTTTAAGCCTCATTAAAACAAACGAATTATCTTTGGTTATATATATATTCATGTCATTTAACATCAATGTGATTCGTTGCATTATCTCCCTTTGTACTGTAACTGTTTTTCCTTTTCTGTATATACAGAAAAGAAAGAGTTGCTGAATAAAAAGCATGGCCTCAGTATAAAGTCTCGCGAGAAGTAGACTCGCGTTAGCTTCTACCACGGCATGAGTGTTTGGTAGTATTGTAGCCAAGAGATTTAAAAACAAAACAACAGGCCGCCACATGGCCGGGTAATTGGGCAGTTGGTTTTCAAACATTAAATGAACCCCAAAGCCTTTGTATCTATTTACAAAGAAGTTCATTCAGAATTTAATACTAATTTGAAAAGTATTCAGTCCGTATTTTAAAACTATTTAATATTTGAAATATTTAAAGAAAAAGTACCTGGTCACAAAACCAGCTATATACAACCGAGGCATATTACAGCTATAGCGTACGGTAACCCATAGACGACATTACTAAATTTGTATTTCTTGATTTTTTTATTTTTTGTTAGACGTTTGTTTTTTAGCAGTTGAGTTTCAATTTTTTAGTTTCCACGTAGGTGAAAACCTTCCCACCTTGGTGATAACGTTCCCACCTAGGTGAAAACCTTCCCACCTAGGTGAAAACTCCAGAGTTCCATTTTTTAGTTTCCACCTAGGTGAAAACTCCGGAGTTTGATTTTTTAGTTTCCACCTAGGTGAAAACTCCGGAGTTTGATTTTTTAGTTTCCACCTAGGTGAAAACTCCAGAGTTTTATTTCTTTAGTTTCCACCTTGGTGAATACACTCTCTAGATCATTTTTTGTCAGCAGTTTTTTGGGTCACGTGAGTGTTCTCTCCCTTTCGTTTTCCCGCTGAATCATAAATCACAATGGACGAGAAAACTGTTACTGATGTAAGTATAGTTAGCAAGGCTATTTGTTTGTTTTCTCCTCCATGGATATATGTCAACGCCTTTCTTCTCCATGTAAATGAGCAAGAGAAAATCACAACGAGGCAGCACTCACATGATAATACAAAAATTGGAGTAAAAAAATTAATGCACGACTCAAAAAGAAACGCCGAAGTTTTCACCAAGGTGGAAACTCAACAAAAATTAAACTAGGGAGTTTTCACCTAGGTGGAAAGATTTTCACCTAGGTGGAAACTAAAAAATTAAACTCAGGTGTTTTCACCTATAGGTGGAAACATTATCACCTAGGTGGAAACTAAAAATGAAACTCTTCGAGTTTTCACCTAGGTGGAAACGTTTTTACCTAGGTGGAAACTAAAAAATAAAACTCAATTGCTTAAAAACAAACGTGTAAAAAAAAAATCAATCAAGAAATAAATATTTAGTTATGGGCCACCGTAATAGCGGCAATACTGCCAAACTCTTGTGACGTAGTCGAAGTTAACGCCAGAAGATTATGATTCACACAAGACTAGGCGTCAATAAAAGACACAACATGTTGTCAGAAGTGAATCCGATTAAAAGATTTTAATTGTGCCATCTAATCCTGAACAAAGTGTTAAAAAGTTGTTTGTATACTTTATTTTTAAAAGGTAGATAAACTTTCTGCATCATATTCAAAGATCCTTGACTCGTTAAATCTACCTGAAAAAAAATCCCTAACATTTATAAAACGTTTCCAACTTGGTGAAAACGTTTCCACCTAGGTGAAAACTCAGGAGTTTTATTTCTTTAGTTCTCACCTTGGTGAATACACTCTCTAGATCATTTTGTCAGCAGTTTTTTTAGTCACGTGAGTGTTCTCTCCCTTTCGTTTTCCCGCTGAATCACAAATCACAATGGACGAGAAAACTGTTATTATATATGATTTAATTTCAGACAGCAAGTCCATATATAAATTATATAAATACAATGACAGTGATGTAAGTATAGTTAACAAGGCTATTTGCTTGTTTTCTCCTCCATGAATATATGTCAACACCTTTCTCCTCCATGTAAATGAGCAAGAGAAAATCACAACGAGGCAGCACTCACATGATGATAAAAAAATTGGAGTAAAAAAATTAATTCACGACTAAATAAAGAAACGCCGGAGTTTTCACCAAGGTGGAAACTAAAAAAAAGAAACTAGGGAGTTTTCACCTAGGTGGAAACTAAAAATTTTAACTCAGGAGTTTTCACCTAGGTGGAAACATTATCACCTAGGTGAAAAGGTTACCACCTGGGTGGAAACTAAAAAAATGAAACTTGGGAGTTTTCACCTCGGTGGAAACTAAGAAATGAAACTCAATTGCTTAAAAACAAACGTGTAAAAAAATAAATAAATCAAGAAATCAAATATTTAGTAATGTCGTCTATGGGCCACCGTACCCTGGGGTGATTTCGAGGATACTAGTTTTCGAAACTCTTTATGACGCAGGATTACAAACGTGCTGCATCTTTGATGGTTTATTTCTCGGAATACAATCACTATAACACCAGGGGCCTTACGAAACATGCGTAGCCTACGTTGGGCGTAATTACCATAACGCCCAGTGCTGAAAACATTGCGTCGCCTTGGTAATTACGTACGTTAGCTGTACGCATGCTTCGTAAGACAGGCCCCAGATCAATTAGTTATTCAGTAGAATATCCTTTTCTCAAAAAAAGTTTCCCATTTTTTTTTTTTCAGTACAATTTTTGTGGATTTTTTCTTGTACCTCAGAAAATTGTCTTTTGAAAAGTTTCTTTTTTTTAATAAATCTACACAGAACGTATCCCCCTTTGTTATATAGGTTGTTCTCCCATAAAAAAAATGAGCAGAGTGTGCAAAAATGTTACCTAAATAAATGTAGGTACATAATTAAATATTTGTCATGTACAAACAGTGTTTTTGATTTATTGGTTGATATATGATGGGTTAGAATAGAAATAAAGATGGTTATATATTTACCTTCACAGACTGATATAACGGTATATATAAAGGAATCGCCGTCAGTTTTTATATTCTGTTTAATGCCATGGTTAATGAGGTAAGCCGATGACGCTTTTATTGAAATAGGTGAATGGAAGCAATACTACTAGATGCAAACTTTAACGGGCGGATTGCTTGTGCCACTTGCTTCGTTGGTGTAATCAGAATTTAAGGTTACCCTATTCCTTTCTTCTACAACTCCCTCGGAAGAGAAAGCTGTGGTTACCAGAGTTACCTCCCATATCCAGGATGCTTATAAGCAGACCTGCTCACCCTAGATTGTTTGTTTGAATGGGGATTAACATCGTACTCAAGGCTATTTCACTTATATGACGACAGATTGTTTACTTGCAGCTTGCCTTGTTACGGTGGAAAACCTCGTAAAAACCACCCCCTGCGATTTCCGGAGCCACAACGTGTTATTCGCTTACATGTATATACCTGATGGTCAACAGGCCCACTCGATCCGGTGAACGGATGGTACATCGAAGCAGTATAAGTAAGAGCGCACGCTACCACTAAGACCCGGTCGCCTTAGAAGACATTTATGTGAAAATAAAAAAAAGTTTTTTAGGAGAATTTTCTTATCATTTTGTGTATTTTGGTGCTACAGCGTAGCACAGAATATTAATTTCTGTGTGTATTTTGATGGCCTTTTGTTGTATTCAATATAAATTATGTACAGAATACACCGAGAAGGCAGGTCTGTATAAGATCGGGGTTCTGTGCGCATTGTAAGGGCAGATGAACACCCATCTGTAAGGCTCGTTAACCCCGGGACTGAAGGGGCCATGCAAATAACTGGCTTTAATCAAATAGATATCATTCCAGAACGAATAGCTGGAGTTGCATTGAATTAATGTTAATTATTGATTTTTAAAAAATTATTATTTGATTGGGGTTAATGCGTACTCAAGGGTATTCCACTTATATGACAACGGATTGTCCCCTTCACACTGTTCCTTGCCAAATTACGGTGGAAAACCAGGTGGAAATCTCGTAAAAACCATCCCTGCGATTTCCGGAGCCACATCTTGTGACTCACTCATACACCTGAGGGACGACAGGCGGGAGTTAATTATTGAAGACAAACACACACATGTAAACATATAGGACGTATATTGGTTATTTGAAAATAGATGGTACACTACATACTACTTCTTCAAACATTACTAAAGATTCTTACGCAAAGATTTTACAGACACAGTTGAAATACTGTTAAATAACATGGCTTTGGTAGCATTACACGAGACATGTCTTAAGATGATACCTCCGGGTAAAGAATCCCAAGATAAATTCATTGTCTCATCCAATCAATTTGTATGCTGGTCACAATCAACCAATCAGCACCGACTCTAAAAATATCACTATGTACTTCATTAATCTACCACTGCTACAAACTACTCTCCTGCTTACATCGGTAAACACGACTCAAAAACTAATATTATACATTAAAATGGGGAAAATAATTTATCATAGAATAATAAATACAATGGACGGAATTGATGCCACAAGCGGTCATAACATACATAAAAATTTAGCTGTAAAACTGGTGTAGAAATATACAGATCCAATTGAGCACATATACCAGAATATTTAAAATCCTTAAATTTCAACACCCTAAATTAAAAAAAAAAAATTAACTCGATATTTATAGTAAATTTTGTGACTTTTTTGTTTTAGCATAGCAATGGTTTGTTATTGATTACATCATCAACAATAATTCATGAATTGGAACTAACTAGTCCTTTGAAATTAAATTAAAGTGAGTAAAGATCAACACAATTATTACCTAATACACTTTTTCCTAACAATATATAAGGTCTACGAGTGTTTAATAAGCCTAGTCATATCACAGCTGGCTTGGAAGGTGTGTTCTTATTGGCTGAGGTAATTAGGTCACAAATTGTCCCTGTTGAGGGTATCATCTGCTGCGTAAATGGTGCGTTCAGATGACAGTCTCTTGGTGGTAGTGGTGGTGCTGGTGAAGGAGGGGTCGGGACTTCGGTACCTGGGGGGGAAGATCACAAACAGAAAGCAGAACATGTATCAATTGGCCACAATTAAATGCTACAACATATGTCAAAGTGATATAAGCACTAGAGTGATGGTCAAAGTTCACAGAAGAGTCTAGCATTTCATCCAGCCACCTTGGGAGGGAAAACGCAAGAAGGTGGTGGTAGAGTGAAGACGCTCATCTAATGTCAAAACTGTAGCGATTCTAATAGCCCTTCTGGATTCATTTCTAAAAATCGATCACATTTGCACAGACTGTCCCAGAGTATCTGCCAAAGGAATGTACTCTAGCTGGTGTGACCATTTTGTGGTTGATATTGCCCATACAAAAAGTGTTACTAAAATGGCAAATAAATAGTAATGAAGGCATTTTAGTTCTTGTTAAGTGCGAGTACTGACCTGGATGGGCTCCTGGAAGACCTGGACACATGAAGACTATTATCACTGAGGACAGAGGAGAAACCTTGACGGTGGAGGTCCTGTAGAGCTCGCTCTCTGAAACAGTTAATTACAGGCAATCGATTAGATTTTAATAGCACTGACTGTATAAATATCCTGTCAGAGGTAAAGAGATGGAAGGGAACTTTATACTTCACAAAACAAACAATTTATCCTCACTCATTCAAAGAAACATTCTGTAATATGTATTTATATTTAATTTAACAGTGCATGATACTTACTTTTCATATCTTTCATTAGTGATTTGTCTTCGAATCCTCTCTAAATCCCCCTCTAGTTCCATGTTACGAGTTCGCAGAGAGGCAATCTCACGACCCTGACTTTGGCTGAAAACAACAAGAAAAAATACCATGACATTTTGGGTGTAAAAATTGTAATATCGCGAACTAAAATGAAATATTTCCATAAAATGTAGACATTCAGCTAAATGATATTCATAATCCAGCTACTTTGTTCCATTGGTAGTGGTTATCGTAGGTTATGAATTTAGGGATTGTTTGATTTGGGCTTTACCTCATACGTAAGGCTATTTCACTAATAGGACGATGTGCCAGCCCAATGAGAGAAGAAATCTCACTTGATAAAACTGTCAACAAACACAGGTATACCAGGGCAATCAGAGGGTGCAATACAAAGACATCACAAAAGGTTATGGGTGTGCTGCCCCTTAGCTCTGAGAGCACCAGGGCAATACAAAGACAACACAAACAGATCATGGGTGGGCTGCCCCTTAGCTCTGAGAGCACCAGGGCAATACAAAGACATCACAAACAGATCATGGGTGGGCTGCCCCTTAGCTCTGAGAGCACCAGGGCAATACAAAGACATCACAAATAGATCAGCTTTGTGTTGCCCCTTAGCTGTGAGGCCACCAGGGCAATACAAAGACATCACAAACAGATCATGGGTGTGCTGCCCCTTAGCTCCGAGAGCACCAGGGCAATACAAAGACATCACAAACAGATCATGGGTGTGCTGCCCCTTAGCTCTGAGAGCACCAGGGCAATACAAAGACATCACAAATAGATCAGCTTTGTGTTGCCCCTTAGTTCTGAGAGCACCAGGGCAATACAAAGACATCACAAATAGATCAGCTTTGTGTTGCCCCTTAGCTCTGAGAGCACCAGGGCAATACAAAGACATCACAAACAGATCAGCTTTGTGTTGCCCTTTAGCTGTGAGACCACCAGGGCAATAAAAGCCATGTCTTGACTGCCCGCTTAAATTCAAGGATTAATAATTATTAGAGGGAGGTATATTATTATATATTCTATCACCCCAAGGGTAAAGGGAAGAATATGGCATAATACCAACTCATCTCTTATTCACAATTTTGGCATTGCACAATAGTCCAGGACTCTTGTGAAGGAACCAGTTTTCCATTTGTTTGGTTGGGATTTTACTTCCTACTTGAGGATATTTCACTCAGATGACGCCACATGACGGCATGCTAGCCCAATGGGTGAAGGAAACAACCCTCAACACAACTGGCAACAAACGAGACAAGACAGGGAAGATACAGTACAAACACAGGATGCAATCCAAAAACATCACAAACATATTGGCTTCCTGTTCCCCATGGCTAGAGCAACAGGAAACCCCTCCAACCACACACATTTTAGCTTTTAGTATATAGACCGAAACAATCTTCTACCAGACTTATACTCACAGTTTACTTTCATTGAGAGAAAGCTTGTCCTTTATGAGTTGTATTTCAGCATTTTTCTCCTGAAAAGTGAGTTGACTCTGGAATTCTTTCTCCCTGGTGTTTGCCAGTAAATCTTCCAGGTTTTTAGTGGAGCCTCTCTCACTCGACAGCTGAGTCTTAAACATTGTTACTTCCTGGCGTAGATCTTCCACTGTGTTCTGAAGCTGTTACACAAACAGAGATGTAAGTATATGTTTATCTTATTACAATCTAAGTGCTTAAAAATATTCAACAGTAAACTTCAACCAATACTTATGTTGCCTACTTGTGGAATACAGAGGACATTTAATTCCAGCCTAAACTACCATTAGCCTAAGTTGACCAACATGTAAACCCAGCTGGCAAACCATGGATAACTGTAACAGAGGTGTACCCTGGATTTTTAGCTCATCAATTCACGAGTCAACTGGTAGAAAGAAAACTTTTTCAAACTAGTATTTGGGTGTTTTGGGGTGATTCACTTAATAATGATGGAGGTATATTTCAAAAAGGAATTTGACATTTTGGCAAATCTGAGCTTTGCAAACAGTGAACAAAATCTTACTGGAGGTCATATAATTGCCATTATTTTACAGATAACACTTTCCTAGAATAGACAAGAGGACAGGGACAACAATTGCTCACTAAGGTGCTTTAATGATAACAATATCAAGCACAGAAAATAATTAAAGAAGCAGACTATAAAACCAAAATATATGTAGATCATACCAATACGAGAATCAGCTGGAATGATGACGAAACTAACCTGATCTTTATCTAGCTGGCTGGCTGTGAGCTGCCTCTGTAGAGCCTCTTTGTTAGCTTCAAGGCGGGTACAGAGGTCACGCACTGCTGCTAGGTCCTGTAAGATGTGCTGTCTGTCTTCCTCAGCTGTCTGCAGATTATCCTCAAGGTTAGCAGCAGTTCTTGTCAGAGTGGACACCTGAGATTCATAACTGTGTCTAGACTGAGTCATCTAAAACAAGGGAGACAATCAAAATTAAGCAGGGGAGACAATTATCTAGTATCCGTAGTTCCATACACTACAAATGTGATAAACTTTGTTAATGGTAGTAAGTTTAAAAATGATACTTTTCAGAACTATTTAATCAATTAAATTACACAGCTTTTCTATATTTTATCATATTTTTTAACTTATTTAATTGGAACAACCAACCAAATTCAGTAATATAAAAATTTCATGACAATGTTACACTAACGGAGCTGAAATAGCGATCTTGTTTTTCCGCACGATCACGAAGTCGTCGAATTTCAGCATCTCTCGTCATCAACTCCAGTTTGAGATTGGAACCCTCTGTCTCTAGGGCATGAGAGGTACTCTGATACTGCTCAGCCTCCTGAGATAACTGACGATATTGTTCTAGCAGATCAGACCTCTCCTGTTCCTATAGAAATACAGACGATATTCATGTAGTATCTGTTATACTTAGGCCAATATAGATTACACTTTAGCCGTGTATCCAATGAAATACAATGAGGAATGGCTCTTGATCTTGCTACAAATATGGACACAATGATTAAGTTTCATGGCCAAGATTTAATGATAAATGGATTGTATTCTTTGCAGGTCATAAATGGGGGTAAAATACATGTTATTGTGGAAGAATGTTGCCAGTCATAAATGGGGGTAAATTACATGTTATTGTGGAAGAATGTTGCAAGTCATAAATGGGGGTAAATTACATGTTATTGTGGAAGAATGTTGCAAGTCCCCAACCAATTCTATCAAGATTAGACGATTGGACAAAACAATAGAAGTTTATGCTTATAGATATCAAGGCTAAATTTTGGTTTGTAAACTAACCTTTGAAGACAGGAGTTCTTCAGTGGCCTTGACCTCTGTTAGGTACTCAGTGACCTGTCTCTTTAAAGTATCTTTCTGTTCTAAAGCCTCCAGTAACTCCTCATTTACTTTCTACAAAGAGAATAAACAACATACACCTTTAACACTCAATGTCACTGACCAGTTACATCTTTCTGTATTATTTGGTTCACACTACTTTTGGTCATGTCAGTGGCTAGTGGGTTACACAAATAACCTTCAACCTAACTGACAACAAACCATGATCAGATACAGAAGGTATACTATGTAAAACAAGGAGCAATTCTAAATTTGATGTAAATCTGAGACACGTTTCACAAAGCGATCTTAGCTTATGCAAAACGTAATTACCATGACGACCAGTGTTGAAGACATAGCGTTACCATGACAGTTAAGTTCAACGTAAGCTAAGGTCGCTTTGTGAAATAAGCCCCAGGTTTCTATGTCCTCCCTTTAACCACCAGTCTGAATGACAAGTGAAACTAAACAAAAACAGTAAGTATGTACTCCTCTATTTATTCTTTACTCAAAGTATCAATACTGGTATAGTGTATTGATTGAGTGTGAGTTGATGATAAAGGTATAGTTACCTGGTTTTCTTGTGTCATGACAGCCAGGTCGTCTTGTAGTCTTCTGTTCTCCCTCATTGCCACATCTCTGGTACGGGTGACCTCAGTCAAATCCTCAGTGGTGCCGTCTAACTGCCGACGGAGGCTTTTATTCTCCCTCACTCTTAGATCATTTGTGTCCGAGGAATGGCTAACAAACAGAGGAAATATTCATTAGTTACCTATGGTCAAATATAGTCACACATCTCGATGCTAATTGAGAGGTCAGACATACAATAGCTACACACATATCTCCAGGAAGACAACCAAACAAATACTTATATTTCCAACAAAAATCAGTAGAGGAACCTTTCTAAACTTGACCATTCTTTAAAAATAAAAATAAAATGTTACTCACTCTAATTGGGCTTCGAGTTCACCAACTCTAAGTTTAAGATCACCGAGTGTTCGTTCCTGTAAGAAAAATTTCAATAATTTTCTTACATGTATTACATAAAAATGTACAATAAGCAGTTTACAAATAGGTCACACAAGCTTCAGACAGATAAAGTTCTTGTGAAGGATTAGATTTTCAGCCAGTATTTGATCAGCTCACGTTCAGTGCTGTGGTTGCTATTCCTAAGTGATCAGTGTTTTATTCTGTACACAAGGATATTTCACGTACAGTTGATGACCAGAGCCGTGGTTTCTCATCGGTGTTTTATACTGTACACAAGGATATTTCACGTACAGTTGATGACCAGAGCCGTGGTGTCTCATCGGTGTTTTATACTGTACACAAGGATATTTCATGTACAGTTGATGACCAGAGCCGTGGTGTCTCATCATTGTTTTATAATGTACACAAGGATATTTCATGTACAGTTGATGACCAGAGCCGTGGTGTCTCATCATTGTTTAATAATGTACACAAGGATATTTCATGTACAGTTGATGACCAGAGCCGTGGTTTCTCATCGGTGTTTTATTCTGTACACAAGGATATTTCACGTACAGTTGATGACCAGAGCCGTGGTTTCTCATCAGTGTTTTATACTGTACAATGTACAGTGTGGTGTAACAACAATAACATGACTATTGTTTGTTTGATTCAGGTGTTACAACCATACTGTAGGTTACATGTATTTCCCTCATCTGACAGTGTGCCAGTCCAACCACCGTTTACATCATGGGTAACGACAAGTTAAATACATAAAGAGGATTATAAATCCTGCAGTGATATGCCTTCTTTTTTTCCAGTTTCACTTATGTTTATAACCGAGTCAATTTTTGTATGATTGTATCCATAGAATATAAAAAAACCCCCTAAAAATGGTGAATCCATAATAACAAAAGATACAACTACAACCAATAGTGAAACTGTCTACCAACTTTCATAAAGACAGGCTTTATAGTTTTTCATTTCTGGACCGGATACAGATTGGAGCCATTCGACAACATACCTTGTTCATGATATCATCTTGTTGAACAGCAGCTCGTTCCGTCTTCTCATCAACCATGGCTTGAAGGGAATCCTTTTCTCTGTCCAGAGAATTGATCGTACTACGCAACTGGATGACCTCCTCCTGGATCTGTTGATAACTACGCTGAAACTCACTGGTCCTCGTCTCTAACTGGACATTTTTGTCCTGTAACGTTTCAACGTCAGCATCTCTTCGATTCAGCTTTCGTTGACTCTCTTCAAGTCGGCGCTCAGCCTCTTCAGCTAATAACCTTTGAATAAAATTAATAATATTGAATACAAAGGAGTGAAGAAAAACGATTTACCTTTCATATAAAATTGATAAACTATAAATAATTTACAGTTATAAGCTGCTTAATACATATTACATTTCATTCAGTAAATTGCGTCATCGTTATTAATCATATTTACCATATTTTATATAGATGAAAGTTAACTCACCTCATTTGAGCAGTGGTAGCTTTCTGTTGTGACAGGCTATCTGTGGAGTGGCCTATCTGCATGGCTTGTTCTCTCACCTGTGTCTCTGCACCTGATAAATTACCCTTGAGAATGTTCAGACGGGCGTATAATTCATCTCTCTCAGCTTCAACCTATAGCAAAAAGTAAGTAAAACCTACATATACAACCAACTAAAATTCATATTTCTTCCTGAGGTTGTATTGATTTTAAAAATGTTTGAAGAGAAGCAATTGAAAGCCAAACTGTCAGTCTATCTGATCAAAAGGAAGATTGCACCATATAATAGCTTTTTGTTACACTTCACCTCGGAAATTCCAAGTTAAACATGCTAATTATTGTATCATAATTTTTTATATTCTTGTGGCATCAAGTCACTGTTGTCACACATTTCATAATTTCAGGATTTTTAACACACAAAATCATAAAAAAAGTTATTTTGTGTGAAAAAAAAGACTCAAGCCGATGTAGAACAACTGGTATCCCGGTATAATATAACAGAGAATCATGCTCCTCCATTGGATTTTCAGCTCAAATAATAGAATCAAATGATATTTGCTGTAATACACATTGAGACCTATATGTGACCTGGCATAGCAAAATGAGTCAGAAGTCGCAAACGAACATTTCGAGATACAATGCATTGACGGTCAGTAGTGCAAAATTTTCGAAATTAACATGTCCTC
>JAVFBX010193470.1:0-13196 GCA_034783855.1 Mopalia kennerleyi
TTATTTTTGTCTCCGTCGTCATATAAGTGAAATACCCTTGAGTACGATGTTAAACACCAATCAAACAAACAAACAAAAACAAATCAATATTATTTACTTCAGCATGAGATTTTTTGGTTGGGGTTAAAAATGTTAACGTTTTGTTCTGTGTGAGCTAAATTGAAGTTGATATATTTCAATACAGTACCAGCTACGTTAAAATGACAGTTATTGCCTTTTTTCATGCTAAATATTTATGCATTTGATTAAATGAAAAAAGAATCGCTAGTCATCCAAATATAGTCGCATTTGGTCTGCACGTTTAACGTTTTAGTAAGCACCAACTTGTGGGCACTGGCAGTACTCACGCGCATTGTGAACCGACGGAACATTTACTCTTATTCCGGTGTTGATAACAAAAACTGAGCATTGCAAATGTTTGATAACAAGCCATGAGTGTTTCACAACTTTCATAAGTTGTTTTGAAATGTAAATTTGCTTTGTGACAATAGCATACTGTTTGAAATATCAAGAGCCTAACAATAAAAACATTGTATTTATGAATACCACTCAAGTGCTTACGGATCTCATGGAGTGATTTGACCTGCAAGTTAATGATTACAAGGGATGTTTGACACTCAACAATTGCTTACATCAGTCGGATTTTGTGACCTTGTAACAAAATTTGTTTGGGCTAATTATATTGCTAAGTTTATATACCCCGATAGTACAACCCCAGACTGAAAGCCTACTTACATGCTGGGGGTCTATTGGCACTTTACTCAATAATAATTCGTTACGTTCTGCATTGAATAATATTAGAGTCATACATGTACTACATAAATCACAGACTTCGTAGTCTTATACACCTCGAGACTACTGATTCTTTGACTTCTAGGTGTTGGACTTTTTAGTAACATAACAATGAACTAATTACAATTAAGTCAGTAATTAAAATATTACAAGCCAGAAGTGACGTATGCTATATCAGTGTTCAACAAAACCTGGGTGTGAAAATTATGAATTGGTTAAATTGCAAAAGGAATTCCGTTTCTCTGCTTCCTGAGAGATTCTGTTTCTAATGCAGTGGCGGGTAAAAATCAGGAACAAAGATTTGCCAGTAAACACATCTTTTGACAGGTTGGAGAACTTGCATGAGACTGTGCGTAAAACATTTTGTGCCATCCGATTATGAAAGGGACCTTCAGTGTGAATTGACAGATTTAAAGCTTACAAAAATAAGTTAAAAAAGAATGGCTATTGGGCCCAGAACAAAAAGCTTTTGATATGCAGGAATACATTCGCAAAGGGCGAGCAGCTTCGACGCCGGACAGAAAGAAGGCAGGCCTTCCTCGGGTTCAACTAGTCAACAACGGGAGAAAGATGCTGAGTTTTTCACTGATCCCCAGCCCAGTACCAGTAAGCTAAGCGCAGAAAAAAAGAGCCTTAACTGAGTACTGATATATGGAAAACTTTAGATCCCCATTCATGTTACCTGTTAAATTAAGTTGTCCTGTCCATTTTGAGGGCATTTATGTATTGATTTTTACAATTTTCAGGTTATTAGATCTGACATTTAGTTTGTTTATATGTTCAACTTAATCTAAATGTGTCATAAACACCTGAGCATCAGAGGAAGACATTGTGTGCATAAATTGTGGGCCCACGCTAAGGTATAGGTCATTGCTAACGATCGTTGTTTCATTCGTTAATTTTGTACAAAAGGCAATACAATTCTTTCTCTCATTTTTTAAATAATTTATTTCACCAAAATTAACTACATATACTTATACATGTATATACAATAAACAAAATGGCCTAGGTGACACCCCCATTCATATATATACATATTTTAAAAAATCACAAAATAATAACATGATTTTGATTTTGAGAACTATAATAAAAATAAAACTAGTAAATAGTAAATGTAATGGTAACTACATTAGATAATAATGATGATAACCAGGCAAAGTTAATTTCATATGAGATGATAGATGAATATAACAAAATGTTCATTATTCAATTTGTTGACATGGAGAGCAAATAGGTAAAGGTATAAATAAATGAAATAAAAAAAAATGATATTTAGTATATATAAACATAACAATTAGACTGAAATGATTTAATAACTCAATACTATATAGGTTTATGCAAATACTTGCACATATAATGTGTCTTCCAGTGTGGACACAGCGACATATCCTTTGATCTTCTTTTGCAATGCTACTGGACAATTTTGACAATTTAGTCAGATGTTAATCACCAGTTTACATGTGTTAAAACAACAACGGCAGCATTTTTCTTTGGGAATTATATTTTTCTTTCAATAAAATAAGCAGCGGTCGAGGCTGTAGTAGGCGACAATTATCGCCTGTAAATGAAAAGCCTGCTCTTATTACTGCCAGTGCCCCCTATGTCGGTGACTATCAATAGTAAGATTTGAATATTCAGTTGAATAACATTGTTAGTCAATGACATAGGTGGCACTGCTGGTTATAGGAGTGACAGAATTATCTCCCCTTTTTGCCATTGGCATCCCCACTGACAGTATGGTGCAAATATGGACATACTGTGTTTTACTTTGCACTGAACGAACATTGATTTCCATAAACAGAACAAAACACTTTACATTCTTTATGTGTCTGTTAGTGTGTCTGTTTACTTTTGGAATACATTACTGGTCTAGCCCTCTGGGTGAGGGCAGTTTGTTTGATATGAAGAGTAGCATTACTGTCTTTATTTAGCACTGGTGGAAAATTAACTTTCTAACATTATGTAAACGCTTCACATCTTGGTTGTGCTAGTGTCAATTATTGTTGGAATTTACTGCAATCATATAAGTGAAATACCCTTAAGCACATAGTAAAACACCAATCAATCCATCATTACCAGACTATAAGTGAAATATGCATAAGTACATGTATGGTGAATGAGATGAGTCTGTCAATCAATCTCCCAGAATGTACATGTGTGATGTTGGCAGGCCGGTTGCGAGTAATTCAACATTATATTATGGAGGTATATTTGTGGTGCCATTATTTAATGCAGATAATACAGGGAATTCCTGTGGAGCCTTGGGGGATTGGTCTGTGTGAAATTGATGAGATGTCAAGATCTGCTGGTGATCAATTGATAGGTCAGGAGAATGAGGAACTCTCTAGTGTGGAGGTCAGAAAGAAAATCTAGCATCCCACAATGCAGTCATTATGTAACAAGAAGTGACATAGATTTGCTGAGTCTGTGGTTAGTTCAACCTGCTGAAGAATATGTATGAAAGACCCCATGTACATGTATAATAGATGGCAGATGATTCATCTGCTTTAATTAATCAGCATCCCTGTGCCAGTGTGATTGATCTGTAGGCATATAATAGATGCCAGAATATTGATAAGAGATGGAAATAGTACAGGAATTGACCTTTGACATAATATTCTTGTTCTTATAGATTAATAATTATAAGTCCCATTCAATTCTTAATCAAATTGAGATTTTAGTTCTGGTGTTTTCCAAGTTGAAGGACATTGTTTATCAATTTTGGAGAGTTAGTTTAATTTATTGTGAATAAAAAAATTAAAAGTCACATTCAAAATTTTGTTAACCAAATTGAGATTTTAGTTCTGGTGTTTTCCAAGTTGAAGGATATCCTCTATCCATTTTTGAGTTTTAGTTAATTTATTGTGAATAAAAAAATTATTTAATATGCCCTCAGTTGTTCCCAAGTGGTTATCTGTTTCTGCTGAATCCGTCATTCAGCTTGTGTCTAATATAATCTTCTGTCCGTATATTGGTAATACTCAGACAGTCTTTACTCATCTGGTCTTGCAATTGACTTACAGAGCCTATCTTTGTACCTCTGTGCTCATTGTCTGCTCTATCAGTCTTTGCTTTCATTTATTTCCATGGAGTCTTGATCATACCTGAGCTGATTTGACTATTGTGATAGTCCCCATTACAGTTGCCTTGCTGTATAATCAATAAATCCCAGACGCAATTATCTATGGAAATGTTGAATCACATACATGTCAAAATAACCAAAGGCACGCATTGCATAATATTCAGTTGAGTATCCACTATCCAGTCTTCATGAAATGTGCATCAAATAGGGCCCTCTGGCAAACGAGCAGTTTGGAGCATAGCACTGCTGCTTCTACTCAGCATTGGGGAAAGATTTATTTTCAAACGTCATAGCAAAACGTTTATCATTTTAGTGTCAATTACTTGAAAACCATTTAAATCTAACAAGGTGTATGTGTTCCTAGTGACGAGAAGTCCCTTGGGATTGATTGTGGCGTATGTCAACCTACAGGTGGTGCCACCTGGTGGCAAAGTCTAAATTTATTTTCTGTATGTTAACTTGAAACCTTCCTGTAGAATTCAATTCAAACTTAGTGTGATTGTTTCGTTGAAAAGTCTAAATTTTGGATCTGTAAATTAAATTAAAAATGTCTTGTTAAATTCAAATCAAACTTAGTATCATTATTCCATGTGACAAGACGTCCCTTGGGATTGATTTTGGTGTATGCTGACCTATAGGTTACGCCGCCTGGTGGCAAACTCTAAATTTGGTTTCTGTGTGTTAAATTTAAATCTCTTATCTACCTTTTGACCCGCGGCTTAGTGGTTAGCGAACACGCTTGCAGAAGCCAACTTCGTTGTATCGTTCACAGGATCGAGTCCCTCTGTCGACCCTCAGGTATATGCTGGAGTCACACGCTCTGGCTCCGGCAATCGCGGGGGTGGTTTTTACGAGGTTTCTTCTCGGTTTTCCATCGTAATTAGACCAGAAACATTGTTAAGTGAACAATCCGTCGTCATATAAGTGAAATACCCTTGAGAATGATGTTAAACCTCAATCAAACAAACAAACTTACATGTATCTACCTTTTGGTTCGTGACATTAACTTGAAAGCTGCTTATGAAATTCAAATCAAACTAAGATAGTATCAGTGTTTCATTTGACAAGACAGAAGATATTCCACGTGTCAAGATGTTTGTGTAGGATTTTGTTTGATGTATTCTTGTTCAGAAATGCTGTCACCTGGTGGATTCTGTTCGAACTTGATTTTAATATTCCATGTTGCACGATTTCTCTGGGCATATCTTGCGACTCATTTGAGCTGTTGTTTAATTAATCTATAGCAGGGACAGGAAAGACATCAATATAGACTCACATGTAAACTGTTTGAGATGATTTTTAATGGAGACAGTTACGTCTATTTACCTGTAAGGGTCTGTTATTTTTAGAGACCAATAACGTGGATAAATGAATAATTAGTGTTGGTTGTCTTTTGATGATCGTATTGTGACATCCATATTTCAGTGTAGTTTGAATTAAAAATGACAGCTATAAATCACTTTTGATCTCCAGATGATGGTATAATTTAATCATGAAATATTGACTCGAAATGCAGGTATATGTCATTGTACCCGGTATCATTTCAAAGTACACCACCATGTATAATGTAAGTTTGAATTGTCAGCTTATCTGAATGTAAGAGAATTCCCTCACTTGTGTTTGAGCTGTTTTTTTTATTCTAATCAACGTCTATCAGAGAGTTTTGGTGAATTTTTTGATATATATTGATTTTGTGCAGAATATAGTTAAATGTTTGCTTGCTTTATAAAAGTGCTTTAAGTATTTTATGGCATTTCTCAAATTTATCTCCTCAAAAAAGTTAAAGAGGATACTGTTTTCTGTTTATATTTGTAAAAGTAATCACAATGGCGCAGGGATGTAGATTAATTGGAATCAATGAATCGTCTCATGTTCTATATAAACTCCCAAAGCCAAGTTTCTAAATGGGTCTCAATCTCAAGTTGTTAAAGGTGACATACACACTTCTTGAGTGACCATTTACATGGTATATCAAGTATTGATAAATATGTTACCAACAAGCTACTAGTAATTGGTAGAAATAAATCAACCTATGAACTGGTCAGAGATAATAAAAATTAACCCATGAATATATCCACTAAAGAAAATGAGTGTTACAAGGTGTCTGAGTAACAACCTGTCTGAAGTGTGTAGGGAAAGGTGAGGGGAGTTAATCAGAAGCCATAGTGTCACCTCTTGGTATCCAGGACAGCATTGTCAACCTCTATCTGCCATAGGTTATTGTGCCATTTAAATATATCCTTTGACACTTAAGGTATTGTCTTGGGGTTGTTGGATGAATGTCATAGACACTTTTAGATGACCTTTGTGATGCCGTCCGGGGTCAAAATCTTCAAACATGTGTACCTGTCACATGTAACATCACATGACATGATGACACCTTCATCTTTTAGCAAACTAAACCCTGGCTGTCTCAAGCAACAGGTACATTCTCTACTGATGACTTGTTAAAACTACATTTAAACAACAGGCGGACACCCAAACATATTGCCCCCAGGTTGTTTTCTTTCCCCAATAGCTGAAAATAGTCTGGTACATGTTGTATTATGGCACATCAGTAGATGTCAGGTGTGAAAAATTGAGTGGTCAGTGAGCCCACCAGTAAATGTCTTGACCAGTGTTGTGCCAGCTACATGTACATGCAAGTTAATTGTATCTTTCCAAGTTTTGTAATGACTATATGTAATCCATCTCTGTTAGTCAGTCAGGGAAGTGAAAATAATATGGTTGTCAAAACTGTATTGCGTGCAAGGTGCTTTAAAATGAAGAAACTAAATAGCTACGTGCTTCTTAACACAGCCTCCTCTGACATGCCTTAGGAGTGTCTAAATAGAGATAACAACATTTTGTTATAATGTAAACTGTAGTTGTTAAAAGTTCAGAAATATAAATAAATCAGTCACAATTATACTGGAGATAAGAGAAAAATCCATTAGAGGGAGACACACGTTACATGTATTTCATAGTTCAATAATCATACTTCTAATTAATTTAGTACCACGCATAGTGTTTGACTTGTGGGATCATAGTTGTATAAATCTATTTTAGAGATAGATCAAGTCGTATTTATGCCGTGCTCAAGGGTATTTCACTTCTGTTTTTGATTGATTTTGCTACTCTCCGAATACACTACACGTTTTAATAGCCATAGGGTATTTTAGACCTGGATCATTCTGCTGTAAGCGTTTGTGGCCAAATCATTTAGAGCATTGGTCCTCCTCCCAGAGACTACTCAATCTGGTTCCAATCCCTGTGATGGGCAGCAAAGTTTTCTTTCAGTACAACAGAAATATGGGTGTGTATCTGGGAGTTGATTTAGAACAGGGCACGGTTCAACTGGTTTAATTAATCCCCATCCCTGTGCTCAGTGTGATAACATGTAATTTCTAGGATGATATCAAAAATGTACTTAAAGAAAAATTGGCATGCTTTTCGGGGGATTGAACCCCAGGACATTTAGCGTTAAGGGCTTTATTCCATCAATATTTTTTGTGAACATTTACTTTTACTGCAGGGAAAGTATATCTCAGTTATGAAGTACAGTTTTATATAATAATGTCTCTTTATGGAATTACTCTGTCAACCATCAGGTATATGAGTGACTCATGACGGGACTCCAGCCATGGGGATGGTTTTTAAGAGGTTTCCTCTCGGTTTTCCACCGTGATAAGGCAAGGCACAGTATGAAGTGGACAATCTGTCGTTAAATAAGCGTAATACGGTTGAGTAAGAAGTTACCCCCCAATCAAATAAACAAACAAACTTTATAGAATTACAGTAGTGAGTACACTACATATTATTCTCAACCACTTCTGATTTTATATGCTGTTAGTAAGTGGTTATATATACTGTAATAACTCATAGATTTCCTTCGAGACATGTTTTAATTATACAGTCTGATTATTGTACCTGGAAATGCTAGATGAATTCTGGGTATTTGTTTCTGCTTGGTTTAATAACCCATCAGCTGTGTGTTGTCAGGAGATAAAAAGAGGCAGTCTGCAGTCAGGGCAGGAGTACCCGATCTCATCACACAGGTTATCACATCCTCTTATGTTTAATATACTGGCACTGATATATCACAGTTTAATGTAGGAGTCCATGTGGAAGGTCATTTGAAGTGTCGGTCATAGCTAATATTTTGTAAACCATCTGTAACATTGGAATGATTTCAATATGCCAATCTATCACCTTTGAGAGAGCTTTCTGTTGCCCTGATGCTCTCATACCTAGAGGGCAAAGGTTTATAGATATCCAAATATTGAGCTTTTTACTGAACAAAAGTTCAATTCTTTTAGTGTCATATTGAATATTTTTCATTTTTTTGATGCTCAACTTTTTATTTTTATCATACTTAAACATTAGCAATGGAGTCTGCATTGACTTTTTTTCAAAAATTATGCGTTAAAATGATGTCTATTATCCAGCTTAACTACTCATTTAGGGTGGTTAAACTGGACTTCCATGGACCCAGGAGGGATCACACAAAGCGGATTTGTTGTGACATGTTTGTTTTCCTTGTTATAATTGTCCTGCATTAAACAGTTCATGAAGACAAATATTTGAAAATGACTAGGCCAGATTATATTCTTGGGCTTATCTGACTTCCTGGAATAATGTTGTTTTTCTGCCAGATTTTGGTTAACTTCATACAAGTGCTGACGTCATAAAAATGATTTCAATCTTTCTCAGTAAAGCAATACTCTAAATGATTCTTTTCGCCCAGTATAACTTTGTAATTTTATCAGCATGTCTTTTAATTTCATTAAACACATAGTGTTGGGAGTTTAAAATTGGTTTGGTTAACAGAGCAGCAAATATTCTGCGCTTCCAAACTGACCGTAATCTGATTTCCTAGAATGGGTTTTGCTTGCCAATTATATACAAGTAATGACACCATAAAAATGAAATTAATCCAACATTACTTAATAAAATAGATGCGGCATAAAATGAGGAGCAGGATAATGATAAAGTTATTAAAAAAGCTCCTTTATTTAGGGTGTATTGACCTACTATATTATGTAGACTGGCCTTTGAGGGAATTAATGTAAATTGCTAGACAGTAAATTTTCATCATCTGATTAATTATGTATATGATATTGAGCCGATTCACCATGTTTTTTTTTTTAGGATAAAAGTCTTATTTTTCCTTACTCATTGCTTCAAACCTCATTGGCCCTCTGGCTAAGAACAGTGTTTATGATTATCTTGGTTGTGCTAGTGTAAATTTTTGTTGGAATACACCCGATCATATAAGTGAAATACCTTTAAGCATGGTGTAAAACACCAATCAATCAATCAAACTGATTGCGCTTATAAATCATCTGTAATTTCGATCAGCCTATAATATTGTGTACAGAATGTCTGTACCGCCCTTGTTATCATGTTCTTTTTTTTTTCTTCTTGATTGTCACTCCACATAAGGGTTAGATTAGCTTGGCACTGGAGGAACATTTATTTTCCAAAAAAGCAAAACACTTAGATGTTATAGTTGTTTAAAGTGTTGCTATTTACTGTAGGATGACATCTAGCTAATTGATTGACTGTAGAAACATTGCCTTTTGGTCCACAGTTGTATTACTGTAATATAACTGAAATGCCTTTAAGCACTCAGCCACTGTGTTAAAGTTTTCACCAAGCAGTCAATCCTCTATTTTCACTGTTATTATGAGACAATGTCATTATTGAATTAACGTATGATGTCAAACACCAAATAAAACTCTATCAGGTTTCAGAATAAAATTTAAATGTTAGTTAAGCCAATTGAATTAACATTGTATACTCTATTTGATATTTTACATATTATATTGTCTTTCTGTACATATATTGTCAGAGAAATTAAAAAAATTACAAAATGTTTTCTTTTTCAAAAAACAATTATTTTGTAATGTTATTAATATAAATGTTTTCTGTATATTTTCAGTGGCAGAAGCCGGTTCCGGGTTCGACTCGCGGGGCCTTGGACTCCGAGCTCAGAAGAAGCTGTTGGGTAAAATGTCCAGTAAGAAGATAGCCAAGGTGTTTATTGATGACACAACAGGCCACTTGCTAGATAATGTCTTCAAGATTCTAAAGGATTATCTTCCCACCAAGAAGGAGGCAGAGAAACTACTTAAGTATCTGATCAAAACAGTGGTTAAAATAGGCATTCTTTATCGTAATGACCAGTTCAATACTGAGGAGTTGTCAATTGCCGAATCGTTCAAACAAAAATTTCATTCTTTGGCCTTGAGCATTATCAGTTTCCAAGAAGTGGATTTCACGTTTGACAAAAACTTTTTACGGAAATCAATTGAAGAGTGCCGTATGTTGATCCAAAATCTGATTGCCCGACACCTGACGGACAAAACCAAAGGGCGTATTGATCTGCTGTTTAATTTCTTCTGCACGCCGGAATTTCTCGAGTCAATTTTCTGCCAGGACAGTGTTCATAAAGAGTCCATGGACAGAATAGTGACAGACATGCATAAAATGATGGATGATGGAAATTTGTAATAAATAGAAAGCCTCTGAACGTTGCCCAATATGACTGTCCTTTCTGTTTGGAATGGTATGGAACGGTGAAGGACTTTTGTAAAACCTGGTTGACTGATGTGCAGTAATGGGATTTAGCTGTTAATCGGCTTATTGTTCCCTGGAAGCTCATGGAATTCCCTAAGACTTGTGTCAGAAGAAGATTCCCTGTCTGTACTCGTTAAAAGCAGGATTCTTGATGCCCACAGAAGAAGTCTTCTGTCAGACAGTTCTTTTTTTAGGCTAATGAAGCCGCATGGAACTGTTTGAGTGCATGCTGTACAAGAAAGCTCGCAATTTATATCATTTGAAAAAAATGGAGGAAAAAAAAAATGTAAATAAATTCAAACAGAAACATACGATTGCATTTATAACAACCAAAACGCCATTATTTTCATGAAAAGAGGCATACTATTAAGTAAATTTGTGTGTCATTTTGTTAATTACAGACCAATGAAAAATATCTTGTTTTTTTTAACAGAGTATCTTTTTGTTGTTTTTATATGTCAGAAGGCCATTGTGTATATTTTTTATTCAAGATTCAAATGTTTCTCATACTCCACTGTGTACTGTCATAATAAAGTAGTGAAAGAGGGCCAATGTCAAGCAAAGGTAATACAGCATCCTCAAGTTGAAAAGTTTCCCATAGATTAAAAATTATTCAAATTCAAATTTTAGTATTCAAATTTTCAAACAGAAACTGTTTAATACTAAAGCTACATGTAAAATATTACCTCTGATGAGTTTGGATTCTAGTTGCCATCTGTTAGACTGGTGCTTATTGGTAAATGGGGTTTGATTGACATCTTACATGTACATTAAGTGGCATAGACTTTCCATGGCTGTCATTTTAACCATTATTAGAAATTTGCCTGTCAAAAAGGGCAGGTCTATAGCACAGGCCCGTGTATCAGGAGTTACCAGATGATTAATTACGAGATGATTAAAAACCTTGTTGTTCTTACCAGTATCTCTATTATAAAACTAACGTGTGACGTTGTTGAGGGGCGGGGCCAGTGTCAAAATAAACAGCACACTGGCCCTGCCCCTTGACAACTTCGCACTTTGAGTCCATTCCATATACGGTGCCACCGTGGAACTGAGTCATTCAGGGAGATTTTCAAAATGGTCGTGCCAGTAATTTTTGCCAAACATACAGTCGATCTATTTTCAACGGATTAAGCAGAACTACTGGGATTTTTTAAAATCTGATTGCTGCTATATACATGAAAAGAGGAGACCTTAAACATCTAGAGGAAGTAGTTTCAGAATTATGCGCTGTGTAAGAGGTGCGTGGCTAATGGGGAGTGCCTGTGAAGTTTGTTTCTCACCTTTAGTTTTATTATAGAGATACTGGTAAGAACAGCTACAACGTTTTTAATCATCTCTTAATTAATCATCTCGTAACTCCCGATACACGGGCCTGTGTCTATAGCTAATACTATGACCCTGGGGCTAAGGTCGGTTTGTTTGGAGACTAGCAATGCTTCTTTCTAATAAGATCAAGACAATTGACATGATATGGTTGTGCTGGTGTCAATCATTGTTAGAAACTTGGAATACACTGGTGTTTTAAAAAGTGAAATACCTTAAGCACAGCATAAAACACAAATCTATCTTCGGAAATCATAAGCCACTGGTTTTGAACTTAAAGGCTGTTATAAGTGGGAAGAAATAAACCTTTGTTATGATCTGAGAAATGTTCATTGTACTGTTAAGCACTGATCTGATTTCATTGGGACTATTTTTCTATACGTCTTTGTATTAACATGTGTACATTGTCATCTGTATGATCCTATGGAACGGTTTCAGATTACTTCATGTTGAAAATACACCTTGTGTTTTAGAAACCTTTTTAAAAAAATTAATATTCTTGAACTCATGTTTAAGGGACAAATTAAAATATCTGCTTTCAATCTGTCAAAAGTACATGTATTGTAGTCAGTTACAGTTTTTGGAAGGTTTTTTATTGAACAATGTTAATTTCTGAAATTTGGATAGAAGCAGCAGATTTTATAGACAAAAAATTTGTTGATCTAGCTTTTGAAAACCCCTTGACGTCTTTTCTTGTTCAGTTTAAAGTAAACCGATGCATACGATTGATCTCCAAGATTTAAAATGTAAATTCAGCTTTGTTTTGTGGTCAATGTGTGACTGGTTTTTATTTTTGCAATTTTGAGTAAAAGAGTCCCTTTTACTGCATGCATGTAGAGTTTGATATAGTAGATCACGTAGGGTTTATTTTAATATATCTAGTAGTCTTGTGATTGTCATGCCTTCTTTTTATAGCCAGTGACTCTGAGGCTGGTTGCCTCCGCCCTATGTTGTAATCTGCTGTCCTATGAGTGAAATAACCTTGTATGGCATTAAATTCCAAGGAAACAAACCAACAAATTACATGGCGAATGAACTCTCTAGTATGTTTTTTTATTTCTCACCACCAGTATATACATGTAGACGTGTATCAAACCCGGTTCTGACAGATTTGTATCTTATGCTCTTTCAAAATTATCAATATCATGCTTCATGGTGACATTCATGAGTATCAGATATACATAAATACAGCATGTCCAGGTGTTCCGGTCACAGCACCACTATTGTCAGAATTTAAATAAATGGACAGAACATGCATGTAACTGACAGAATAGCTAATTTTAAGTAGTTCTTGAAAAATGTTGATGCATGCATATTGCATATTATGAATTGAATTGAATTTTATTTTAGCTTAGGTAATACTGTGAATGCCTTTATGTTTGCGGGTATTAACTTTCGCGGATTTACGAAAAACGGCTTTTCGCTGGTTGTATAT
>JAVFBX010193481.1:0-13196 GCA_034783855.1 Mopalia kennerleyi
AACATTAGGTTTAGAGATAGACCGTCAACATGGTGTGACGTCATCGAATAGCGCATTAAATTTAGTACCTCTTCCAGCCACCGACCCTATGAAAGTAACAACTGCACTTAGACACAAACATGCACCTGCACTAAAGTCGTTTGTATGAGAGACTTGGCTTCCTTAGGTATCTGACTAATTAGGAAACACTGCAGGCTCTTTCACCTGAGTTAGTTACCTAATGACTGAACATTATCACACAAGGAACTACGTAATCGATGTCAATTAACGACACATTTCACCTCTCATATAACCTCCATGATCGCGAGTCAGGAAGGAAGTTTGGCTTGCCGCCACTGACATAAGTTTGATTTAAGTGCGTTTAATATACCCTTGAGTAGAGATGGCGCTATCTGAACTCTTGTTGGTCTCAGACTAAAGCGGTAACCTTGACGACGCCTCTGTTGTCATACAGCTGTTACGTAGCAATGGTTTCGGTAAGGTCTAGTATGCGTAAGGTGTTGATAATGTAAGTTTAAAGTTAGAATTAGAGATATATTTATCGGTCTATGGCACGAAGGTTTAAACACGCCAAAAGTACTGGGTCCAGTTTCTCAAAAGGCTATTAGCCTCTAAATCCAGATTAAATCGCTAATAGTTGATTACAGATATAGATCTTCAACATGACGCGACGTCATCTAATATCGGATTACAGATAGATCTTCAACATGACGCGACGTCATCTAATATCGGATTACAGATAGATCTTCAACATTACGCGACGTCATCTAATATCGGATTACAGATAGATCTTCAACATGGCGCGACGTCATCTAATATCGGATTAGTTTTAAAGGCGCTTCGATCAATTGGCTCCTGTTGTATTAACAATTTAAGTGTGATTTTTTTTGGAGTCGTATTAACGAAAGGGACAAACGAGTCACATAGAATGGCAGTAACATAATTAAGAGCGTCTTCTCATAATTTAAAGATACTGGTCGAAACAACCATGAGGTGTAAAGAAAGGAATGGAAATTTGAAACTATTAGCTTCGGGTTTGTTCATTCATTCTGTGTTATTTGGTTCTTATTACATTACTGGATTATCCAAATCACAAATTGCACAAACTGATACTCTTCTCCGAGGTGGCCAAAGAAACGACCTTATAATACCCCAGGCGACAATCCTGAGAGGGTGGGGATAGTGACTGACAATCAATTCCCCACCACCCACAACACGTTCGGAAACTCCCGCGTATTTTGAGACAAGTTGACGAGCTGATTGGAATATGGAGGATCTCAGGAAGTGGGTTTGTTGTTTGTTTAAGGATAAACTCGTCTTAACCTACTTAAAATAATCGAATTTTAAAAGTTTGTTTAACACAGGTGTTTGTGACAACAATACCACTATACACACCACACCTCTTCAACACGCCATAAACACACTTTGTAAGGACGCATGCTTTAATTCCTTACAAATGGACTGTTGTTTGCACGAAACAAGGTGACACAAAAGGGTTGCTTGTCATACACCAACATTTACATACAAAGATGAAGAAATGACTAGATTTAGAGCGGTAGAAAAGACCAATTCACAAACCACCTTGATTCGCGTTATACGTTATATGTGATAAATGTATATTGATGTGTAAATGATCATGTGTGTAAACAGTACATAGATTGTGAGACAACATTCAATAAAATACCTCTCAGAATCACACTACAGACAGGAAAGTTAACTGTACATCCTGGTCGATTTCAAGTTATGCCAACTTTTTCACCAATGACTTTTTCCCCTTACGTTGAAGTAGATTTAATGAAATGGATAGAAAATTTCATAAAAGTCTGTCAAATATATATAAGGTTTAGCGGCTCCAAATGAGCAATCGAGTTACAGACGAGTTGGGTTTATTGAAATTAGAAGCGTGTTCTTCTTACAGACGAGTGGTGTAGTACGAAATCTGCAACAGATGACACTTTGTGGTAATTCTAATAACGCACGGTGTCATGGGTCATTATGTGAGCTCGATGGACGCACCTTGCAATATTGTATAAAAAAGCACTGTATTAAGTGTCTCGATAAGTCTGGGTATTAAATTGCTGTATGTTTATCAGACAACTAAAGTACGTACTTAGTTCTTAGCTAACACTCCCAGGCTGTTCTCGAAGCATTGAGGGCGTGAGGCGAATCAACATGACACGATCAAGAAAACAGACTACATCGATCGTCAGGCGAGTAATAAAGCCAAATCAACCCTGTGGGCATATTTGTTTTAAACTTGTCGCCATACAGCCGCGCTAGCAGAATTCCCATCAGCCAACAATGTAATCATGGCGTCATTTTCCTTGTTACTAAATACCCGGGGGCATAATTAGACTTTCCCGCCTGGAGAGATTCACAATTTGGTCCAATTCAGATCAATTTAGGAGAAAGCGAGGAGCGATCAAGCCAATCAGTTGAAACGTTCATCCTAAACTTGGAACACCTCTCAGTGTAATTAACATTATTTAAAACTCCTACTGGAACTTAGGATTCATAAATAAATAGTTAGTGCCTTTTCCGTTAGCTGAACCTTCTATATAAGAACTAATGCGGTTTTAATGAGTTCTAAGTTATGTAACTCTTTAGTTTTATTTTCATTACCACCGACACTCTCATCATGACACCGCAGGGGATGTAAGACGTCATTTATTTATTTGATTGGTGTTTAGAGTCGTTTTCAAGGGTATGAAGACGACTGCGCTTTAAGCAGTCTATCTTCCTGAAAAGAATTGTATCTTCCTGAAAAGCAGCGTATCTTCCCGAAAAGCAGTCTATCTTCCTGAAAAGCAGCGTATCTTCTTGAAAAGCAGCGTATCTTCCTGAAAAGCCGCGTATCTTCCTGAAAAGCAGCCTATCTTCCTGAAAAGCAGTCTATCTTCCTAAAAAGAAGCGTATCTTCCTGAAAAGCAGCGTATCTTCTTGAAAAGCAGCGTATCTTCCTGAAAAGCAGCGTATCTTCCTGAAAAGCAGCGTATCTTCCTGAAAAGCTGCGTATCTTCCTGAAAAGCTGCGTATCTGGCTGAACAGAAGCGTATCTTCTTGAAAAGCAGCGTATCTTCCTTAAAAGCTGCGTATCTGGCTGAAACCAAATACCCTAGACTTCCCTGCAAACCCATACTGAGTCACAATCGCCCATGTATTGACGCATAAAACAAGTGTGTGTGGTGTAAATCAGAGCCTTACATCCAGATGCTCAATATGCCATGTTTAATTGATAAACTTGTTCAGTTGATAACAGAGAACGTATCTTTGTTCTCTGTTATCTGCCATGCTAGATATTTTAAGTAATATGAAGCGGATGTCGGTGCAGGATTGTTTTTATACAGCCGGCTTGTTTGTGTCGTGTATATTTTCTATATTAACTACTGTCCTATAAGATGTATTTAGTTTGACAACCACAAACCATACACTGTATTTTATGAAAATGGAATAATCTCACCGCGACCTGGATAGGGGTTTCCGTTACCCATTGGGCTCGTTTATCGTCACTAATAAAATAACTTAAAGTACTGGGTACTGCTTTAAACCGAAATCTGGCAAATATATATCGAGCCTTTTCTAATCAAAAAGCTGTTATTATAAAAGAGAGTCAGTTTGAGATTAACGTATAGCTTTAGGTGATATTGAAGCACCGAGTTTTTACCGAATTTCTGTGAAAGTGTTACCGTTAATTTGCCATTAACAATGTGACAATTATACGGGCTCCTTGGCCGGTAATGTATCTCAGCGGCTCTCTATGACGTTTAATGACCTATTCACTGGAATGAATGGAGGGGTTCGTCAGGTTGACAAAGCCTCCAAGAGGGGCAATTAATATGCCTCAGCGGTAGCGTGTGACTGGAATGAGGATATTTCATAGATATATACATAATTATTTAACACCAACGAATATAAAGAAATCCCATCCTTTATGTCGCCACCCAGTTTTTCCTACACAGTTGAAATGATTTCATTAGCGCATCCTTAAAGACCTAAGACATCTTTGGATTGTAAATTTTTGTAACTTTTTTTCTCGGCTAGACGGAAGATTGAATATCAATCCGCACCTAATAACTGCTTTGATGTTACATATGCCTGCAGTTCTGATCCGGCATTTACTGCTGGCGATTCGGTGCCTAACTATTAGGGTCGTGGGGTACGATTCCCTGACGGGTTTCAACCTGCAAAATTTTCTGAACTAAAATTTGTTCAAACTATAAGAAACGGTTATCCCTTAATAATGAAAATACTGTTGATCTTCACTTTCTAAAAGACACACAAATCATTCAATGTTTACATCAGTTTAAATTCTACACTGCTGCGTGTTCACATATATTCTAGTTAATTGAAAGTAGCACAAAATACAAATTGTAAAAAAGATGTTGTGTAGAAATATACTCGTTTTCAGTTGTGCCATAAAACGCAGAGTTATGCGACAGTTCTTTGAAGTGGGTAAACACACAAAAACATGCAAAGATTGAATTGGACAAATATTTTATTGATGTAAATCTGTGCTTCAGGCGTTATTTAGGCTCAATCGACCTACAAGGTAGAGAGATGAATGCAGATAATAGCGAAAAACAGGTTTACAGCAACAAGCGTGCTCACAGTGTCAAAGGCCGTCCTGTTTATGAATCTAATTCGAGATGCAATTGGTGTTAATGTATCGTCCTTGTAATTGCCTTCCTCGCTATTATACAATATCACGTTACCCGCAATGATACCCGTCATTACCTCTATTTCGGTTGTTTATTGTTATTTATATAGAAAACGTTTTCTTTAATTTATATTTTTAGAATATTTCAACTTGAGTGTATTCTATAATAATGCACGTTTTCAGGTATGGAAAGCTGTCTCGTGAATTGTTACTTTAACTTGTTTTTAATGATCAATGTTTAAAGAAGCGCTAAAAGGAGTCCGCCATAGACTGACAGGCTAAATTGAAACAGATTTTAAATGAGGCTTCACAAATTTGAAACAAATCACAATTATATGGATTTCAACTTCTATATTTATTATCGAGCAACGTTTCAGTGCAGATACTAACACCTTTCTCAAGTTTAATTAACAGATTTGCATAATTTGAAGAAAAAAAAAATTTCTTATTTTTTGTGTAGTACATCTTAAAGTGTATCTTTGTTACTTTCTTAGAATACATTTAAATACTACTGAGGTATATGGGATTTTTACAGTCATTTTTAAAAGATCCTGTGTGGGACCTTTCAGTTTGAGTGTTTTTAATATGTGTAATGTATATTTAGTACACTTTCAATTGCTATCTAGGTTTGGTGAACATCATTCAATTGAATGGAACCGCCAACATACTAACTAACTAACTAACTAATTACTGTTGCAAGCTTACAATACTACAATTTTAAGCAACAGACAAATGCGATTGTCAAAATCTATAACTATCCTTTAAAGTTTACAAATCGATTCACAAATGTCATTTTTATTGACAGTACCGCAGTATACATTTCGGAGGGATGGGCGGATGTTAGGTATATTTTTCTGTCATGTCTTGATTTAGAGCACGACGATTTCTGTACAAAACACAACATGCTCGTATTCACGGCCTTCGGATGGTTCACCCACACGTTGATACGTTTCTTTGGCACACGCTGCATATGAACTATTAACAGAATCTGTTAATCATCACCCTAACTGACAGAAACCATACCGGGAAAAACAGACAGTGCAAGTTCTTAACTAAAACACGGTAACCTCATAAATCCCTGCGCGGACTATTTTAGTCAGGAGTCAACAGTCTTCAGGTGTGGCCTTGTTACTTCTTAACGGAGCTGTGAATCGGCTGACAAACGAGCGTTAACAAGAACAGGTGGGTTCAGTTAGAAATCACTCACAGCTTCTCGGGCCAATTACTCAGCGCGATGAGGAGATTGGAGCCCGTACGTCACCTTTACTCCACCTCAGTGAAGCTGTTAGAGAATCTCTAGACAATAGCACGCACCACATCACAAATACAACCCGACTACAGCACTACTGGCCAAGCATTGACACAGAAAAAGGTTGTGTTTATTAGATTGGTGTTTTACGCCAAAGTTATTTCAGTCTTATGTCGACGTCCCAGACTTATAAGCGAAGGAAAACACCCTTGACACCTCCGGAAACATACAATGGCACACAAGCAAATACCTATACACCACAAAAAGGTCGGTTTCCTAGCGTGTCTACATAGATTGGAGAACACCAGGGCAACATGAAGCTCTACCCAGTCAGATAGCTATTAGCATCCCGTATGAATTGGGAAGAAATACGTAAATGTTATAGCACCCATTGCACAACTTATAATATTTATTATGACAAACTTTGCGGTCTTCTAATGTAAGCCACTACATAAAGGGCAATACTTGTTTGGAGTAAAGTGTGCGAACTTTGAGAAGAGTCTCTACTCTCTACTAACCTTCTTATCATGTAGCTTTGTAGTTGTTCATTATATTTTGCAACCTTGGGAATTCTGTATAGGAGTTAATTAAAAGTGCATTTAAGAAAACTCATGCCACTAGAACTGTTTGTATTAGTTTTATTTTCTGTGGTCCTTAGGGAGTTAGACAACCACAACGTTTTGTCATTGATTACTACTTCAAATTATTACTCAAAGTGAAATATGCATTTAGGAGGTTTTAATAGAAAGATATTAAACGGACGCATTGTGAAAGTATTTTTCCTGTTGTTAAATCATTTAGACTGTAAACTGATATGTAAAAAAAACAACAAGAAAATACATGATGGGAGTTGTGTTCACGCTCGAGACGCCAGTAAAAAGAAAGAGATAAAGAAAGGGAGGCGGGGTAGGTGCGCTGTTTGTCCTACGAGTGTATTTGCGAGAATATCAGAGTCGTCCAACTGTTTTAACATACAGATAATATCTGTATAGTTAAATTACTCTGAAACTTGATAACCAGCAAATGAACTGCAGATACACCGTAATAAAGAGCGTCTGTTTAACATCACGAGATGACGTGTATTGCCATTTAAGCCAAAAGGGTACCTGCATGCGTATAACGCCTGTGTACAGCACCATTATTCTAACGCAATATCGTTTCCGAAGAAATAAAAACATAGTGTTTGAAATGGTTTGTGTTAACCAAAACATGACTGTATTATAGGGTTCATGCTCGAATCTTACCAACTGAGTTAGAAAGGCTTACGGCATTATATATAAGTATAAATATAATATCCTGATAAACATTCTTATATATTCTGTTAATTTCCCTACAAGGGTATTGGGTAAACCGTTTCTAACTGCAAGTAACGGCACCATGGGTTCATCGCTAAAATGACCCATTTCCCTGCACAGTTAACTGCTAATCTCCCACCTTTAAGTCGGCTGGAAAATTGTAAGCAACGGTTGATTACTCAAATGTTAGATTACTCTTACAACGTCAATAACTAAACCTCTGGTATACTGATTTTGGTAGCAGACAGATAACTGGGCATTTGAGACAATCCCAGACGATGGAAAAATGACTGCTCGTTTAACCATTGTATTAGTTCCCCAGTCTTTTATCTGGCACAGAGAGAGAAAGCGGATTGGGAGCCATTTCTATGATACATATTCGTGGTCGCTTTGTCGTCAGCCTTTGACGTCCAGTCGTTAAAACAGCTGGTCCTGCTATAGGTTGACACGAGTTCAAATCCCGTAGGAGGCAAGCAATATTTTTCTCTGTAACTTAATGAATAAATGTTGCTTTCACATCTCTGAAATGTTCGAAGAAGTTAATATCTAGCCGTTGATGCTTTCAGTTGTTGAGCCAGTGATCTATAGTTACAAATCAAGGCAGATATTGTCAGAGTAGAAAAGTTAATATATCGAATCTACTGGCCTCTATTTTCAACACTCCAACGACAACAATATGACTATTCCAATGAGACGGCTGACAATGTAGCTAATGGTGGAGGACCATACAGACCAACCACCTGTATACCGATGCCCGACTCAATATTGTTTTATGGACACAAGTACTCCGTTAAGTCAACACCGAATTGTAAAGGCCAAACACACAAAAGCGGAATCACGTCGATAGCGTGAAGTTCATTTTACCAACAGTATATGGCAATTCCGACAAAGGGTCAATTTATAATGAGAGCCATATAAATCAGTGTGTGAATTTAAGTCGATTGTCCGTCATGCAAACCGTAGGGTGAATTTGTTGTTTTGGATTAGGGTTAATGATTGGTCTATTCTATAACCCAGCTTTCAACCTACGTTAAACCTAAATGATTGACCTATTCCATAACCCAACCGTAACCTAACTAAAAACAAAATGATTTACCTATTCCATAACCTAACCGTAATTTAACTTAAAACTAAATGATTGACCTATTCCATAACCCAACCGTAACCTAACTAAAAACTAAATGATTGACCTATTCCATAACCTAAACGTAGATCTAACTTAAACCAAAAGCTTTAAACGCTTGTTGGACCCCTTGGTCGATTTTTAGAACACCTGCTGTATTTAGTCTATTATACAGAAGAGTATAATTCTGAACCATATTTATGGGGTTTTGTTTGGAAATCTCGAATACTCAGGATTACATATTTATGAATGTTGTGAAAATCCTATTATTATTTCTAAAAATATTGCAAAATTAGTAAATGTCTACAGAAAAAAATAGACTGAATTTTTCAATTTTTTTTCTAGAAGTGCAATAACAATAGGACTCAATAGATTAGTAGAATAGTCCTTGAACAAGTAAACGGTGCCTCGATTTTTAAAAAAATTTATTAGATCGATCACAGTGGATTTTGTTGTCTATCCCACCTTGAAAAGTCTTATAAAAATGTAAAATACAACTGTCAGAAAACATTAAAAAAAATTAACGACGAACTTATAAAAAGCAGACACCGTTTAATAGATCACATCGTGCTCTTTACAATGCTATAACCTTGAAGTCTCTACCATGAATAGTTTTCTAGAAATGCGCCATGGAAAATGTATAGTGTCGGCTTAAAACTGATGTGCCAGAAATAGGCAATTACAGTTTTGCGACTTGAATACTTGATCATGGGGAAGCTAAATTATAGGCTTAAATAGAACTGTTTGTAAATAGAATTTCGACTTATGTTTTTCACCGACATATAGTTTGAATACCTTACTTAATCTAAACGATATTAAAAATGGTTCATTTTGAGCCCAAGGGGGTCCAGCAAGACCTTAACCTAGCATCCAAATGGAGTAAATCCCACCTCAAAGATCCGTCATCAATTGTAGTGATATTTCTCGGATTAGGGCTAGGATTAAGTTTTAGATTAGTTTTAAGTTAAGTTTACTATCAACCTTTACCTATAGGACTAAGAATTCACGTTATCTTATACATAACGGATAAACGGATTTGCATACCTCTGCTAATAGGAGAATCCCAAGGATTATCAAATATCATATAGAATATGGAATAGTATATATATACCCTCCTAGCATAAACGATAGAGTTGATCACTGAATACGTATATGTATTTAGCGATATAAATTATGACTTGACATATTTGTACAAGTTTAAACATGCCATATACAATAAAGCCTTGTGTTTACCCAGTCGATAAGAAAAATATAATTTTATCCATAAATTTGTGTCGAGTAAGGAATTAGTGTGAACTCCCAGATGTGTTTCGCGGATAGACTAAACTTCAGGTTAACTAGTGTTGGTAGAGACATGTGACCTGTACGACGGTTTGAATATTCCATATGTTGTTGTTCAACTGTCCATAGGCTGCATTCATGTATCCGATAACACACAAAGATGTGATTTGACGGACAATCAATGCATGCTACTATGTCCAGCTCTCGGCGGAAACAAGTTCAGATATCTATAACGAGTCAAATGTTAAATGAAGTTTAACCGCAGATAGACCGATACTTGTGAAATTACGAGTAGATGGAGAAGACATTTGAGGAAACAAAATGCCGCGAAATGTTATAAAATTGAAAGAAATCAGTGTCTAATGCAATACACACACATATACATTTTATTTTTATATATAGAAATAGTTTAACTGCATGAGTTGTTTTATAATGCATGATGAAATGTCAATACTACATACTACAAAGCAAAGTAAAGCAGACACAGTGGAATGTAATAGAATTAATTTCCTTACTTCTGACATCTTTGGACGCCTCTTTCATCAGTTTCCCAATGTCCCGTTCCGGGTCGTCCTGATCGAATGGTCGGAACCAAGGTCGCACACCTAATAATGTTTTGGCGGCAATAAAGATAGCCTCCATTGTAAAGTAACAATTTGATCGTCCCTTGTTCGATTCTGTTGGGTAATCGTGATAAAGAAGACCAACTTTCGTCCAGTTGAAATTCAGGCATAAATGTATAAAGAATAATCCAGCCTTAGCGTATGGGGCTTGTATACGAGTCAACAGTTTGTAATTACTTTTGTCTTGAAAAGCGGCGACTAGACCCCCTGCGCTCAGAAGGGGGATCCCCCAGCTTGGAGAGTAACGGGCCACCGGGGCCACAGCGTAATCACATCCAGGGCCTATGAATACATTGGCATCCCCCTTCATCATCATATCGATGGCGGCCAGGGGTCCGTAAGTTTCTGAACACATAGAATCTCGGCTGTGGATTTCTATGTGATGACCAGGTAACATAGAGGTATCGTTGTTTAAACTTTCTACAGCGTATTCTACGGCGGGCAACGTCACTGGCACCGCCCAGGGATATATTCCCGTATACGGCAAAATGACGCCTAGTTTTACAATTGATGAATTAGAGCTGGCACAATTCACTAAATGCAAACTAACTATAATGATTATCCATTGATACAACTCGCTTGTCCTCAGGTTTCTGTTAGAACTGAAATCTGCCATCTTCTGAACCAAACTATGCAGATGCACTTATGTAAATACACTCAACTTTTGAATTTATATAATACAATTTTTATCATTTAAATTTAAACATGAAATCCAGGTTGAAAACAGACGCGAATTCCACATGACTGCCGATATATTCACAGTAGAAGTAACACTATCAAACCCTTGTACTTGGAGGATTTCAGAATCGAATTTAAATCGACCGTGAAACGCAGAACACATATCAATAGAGGCAGACGAAATATGTACACTGTTGCAGAAACGTTAACATAAAAAGGGCGATCTTTGTGAAATCCTACGAAAATAAATGGGTCACTTGTGGCTGCGGTTTACACAAATCAAGGAAAACGCGTATATACTTCCATAGTATTTTCGATAATTTGTGCTTGTAACAAAGGCATGTTTAGTCATCCATAGTTATAAAAGTCGCATGTACAGAACATTACACAGTTAACATTATACAGCCAGGGTATGAGAACAAGCGTTGAGCTTAAAATATACCACTCAAACTGCCATAAAAGAAAGCAGACTTGATTTACATTCTTGTCTGTGCCGAGTTTAGTTAACATTGGACAAGAGCTAGCATATGAATGAAGGCAGTAAATCAAGTAGAGAACATATGTTATGAGCCTCTATCTGTGCACTGATGGCTGAATTGTCTCTGATAAAGAGAAAAGCTGTTTTACTCTTTTTTAATCACCCAAAACAAAGCCCCCTTGAGGTATGTAACGGCCTTTAGATGTAAGCCCACTGAGATTGACTTTAAATTTTCCATATAAATCGGAAATCGGCTTACCTCATGCTGCTGAAAACTGACACAATAATTGGTGTTATGTAGAATACTGATTCAGCTAAGATTCACTCGAATAAACACAATAAAGTCACGGTGATTTCAGACAATCTAAAAATACAGGAAACAAATTTCCCGTTGGTTTTAACCAAGTCCTATATCCGTTTAAGCTGCATGATATTTCCTTACTAACGGCGTCACTTATAAAAGCAACTTCCTCCGCTAGTAACGTTGACCAATGTTACTGGCCGCAGTATCTCTGCTAAAATCCGTCTGCAACTTACAGGCCTTTCCACGCTTGTACAGTTAAACATGTTTCATCTTAATACACGAACCGGCTTCGAACGAGTCCAGCGATGGTCTGGAGACCGCGCTAGCTGTACCCTTCAATCGCTGAGATTTACAAAACTACAGGTATCCGTACACCAGGACCTTCGCGACCAATGAGGGACATCACTAAAGTATTGCCCTACGGGTAGATATTAGTTTGAATAACACCGAGCACAAGGAAGTCTCACTTACACTTGTTTGTATAATATATGGTCCAGTTTAAATGCTGTTTGCTCGACATGATCTCATTTTAATTTGCCTATTTACCAGCCAAACACCCGATACTCGCCAACTCATATAGGTCCTATATCTGTCAGCTTGATACCTGTTCGCGCTGTGAAATATCCTACGCGATGTGTTACATAGCGCTCGCGAGCTACCATCGTGTGATTTTTGCGATACAACGGGGAGACGCGGACCCTTCAAGAGCTCGGCTTCCCAGTCGATTTTCTCAACTAGAGTAGCAGTGACTGGCAGATGCTCTCTCTGTTACCAAAGGTAGAGAGAATCGGGACTGTAACAAGACACGTTCTTGACAGCAAGTCATTTTATGCTTGAAGCGCACACTTAAGCACAAACGTATCTGCAAATCTTATACAGTTTGCATGATTCCTCAACGTACACACATATAATCTATGACTATTATAACTTTTTTTTCATTAAAGTGATTCCCGAATTCAGTGTCAAGCCCTAAATATATAAGAAACTCTGAACTTATGAAATAGATAAAGAGAGTATATAGGCTAAGCATAGGATGTTTATGGACAAGGATTTCAGATGTTTTCTGACTGGACCAATCTGTTTCACTTTGGCCCACTTTGTTTGTCCTAATGACTATTTCGGGTCAATTAAGAATGGTTAACCTATGCCTAACGGCGAATCTCCATCGCGGTCTCTTGCGGATTTAAATGGTTCTTTTTATTACTTTAGTTTCTTAGTCAGGGTCCGTATTCATAAAACTACTTCAGTATTTCTTAAAGTTGAGTAAAATTTAGCCGAAAAACAGCCTTTTATTTTCCCTGCACAACGCGAGTTGTGTGAGGTTACCATGTTAGTAATGTCATCTACACTCCCCCAATGAGGACCATAGACAGTTCAACTAAATGGTCATAATGTATTTGAACTGATGTTTGAAATATAGTCAGGTTTTGCTGTATTTGAACTGATGTTTGAAATATAGTCAGGTTTTGCTGTATTTGAACTGATGTTTGAAATATAGTCAGGTTTTG
>JAVFBX010193492.1:0-13194 GCA_034783855.1 Mopalia kennerleyi
TTTAAATGGGACATCTGTACAAAATAGAACAGTTGTATACATGTATATGGGACAGTTTGACAAAATGTGGCAGTTGTATAAATGGGACGTCTGTACAAAACGTGACATTCAACTGTACAAAAAGCCAGCTCTGCTAAACTTAGTTCAGCTCCCCTTTTCTTCCAATGGTAGTTTTTAAGTTATTGGTTTCAAATAATTCTGGACAAATCATGTTCATGTAGGAATCCACAGATAGAAGGAACGCCTGACAAAGAAGTTCATAATTGGACATTTGATGTTGAATATGTCCTCTTCTCTGTGACGTCGTAGAACCAGTGCTTGATACTGGAAGATCTCTCTTCTTAATACCCAGCCATTCAAAACATCACTTAACAATATATCCTTCTCAGTACTCCAGCCCTTAAGAATTTTGTTTATTACTATTAGAAAATAAAACAAAGCCAACCAGATGTCTCCACTGAAAGACTGTGTACCCCTTGTAGAGGCATTAAATTACTGACATACTTGAGAAACTAAATTACATACTCTATTAATGTAAATAATAAAAGTGTTTTATTGAGACAAAGAGTAAATCTGGCAGCACAGTCTACAATGATAGTATTATCACAGGCTATGTGAGAATGTACATTAATACTTATAGTACTCTGGCAGTGACTGGCAAACATTTTGTACAAGTAATAATATAGTTTACATAATTTTACAATTATGAACATTTTCTATTAAAAGCAGATTCTGTGTTATCAAAACGCCAGGCAGGATTGATTAAATAACCTGTCAACCCCAACTGGAATCAGTCAACCCCAATTAATGGGTATCAATATCATTGTTTATATAACCATCAATATTATTCCAATGGGATTATCTCCTTATTCAGAATTCCAAGCAAGTTAAAAATATGTGTTAAAATAAAATTGCAATTCTAAATCAATCAAGTATAACTAGGTGTTACTGGACAGATTCAGGTTTCTTAACATTCACCACATACATGTATTAAAGTTAAGAACGATTATCATACACTATACCCATGGGGGAAATGTATATTCCTTTTCAGGATATGTCTGCTTAAAATTCAGATGGTCCTGTAAAGTTTCCCAGAGTTGAACATTGTGTTAAATGACCTGCAGGACAAAATTTAAAAAATGTCTGACAAAATGTTTAAAACATTTCCACCCCTGAATTACCGAATGATAGCATAAAGAAGAAGGATTGTGTGTTTATGTAACACGGACCAGCAGCACATTCTAAGCACACTACCTGGTAAACATATCATACTGTAAAAGACTATATTATTGAGTCCCCAAGATCCATTAGGAGTTTTCTAATTGATAGAGCATTAATCAGTTAAGGATAGTAAGGACCGTGAGAATTCTTACAGACATATGGCCAGCTGGTTTTGTTCAAACCATTTTTTGAGGATCGTGCTATGTTTTGGCCTAAATTATTAAGTTGATAAATTCTTTAAAATCTTTATAACAGAGTTGGTTTTTTGTGGGATTTCTTCATTTTATAAACTTAGTGTAACTGTATAATTATTCAACGGTGCTATGAGCAGCAAATCTATTTCCCAGAATAAACTGTTTTGTAGGTTAACCAGTGAATGTAGAGATTATAGGTTTATAGATTATCACAGCAATGCAAGCGTTGACAGGATTTGTGGAGGATCACCAATCCCATCTATGTTGGTATGTTGGTGTTGTTATATCAGGCTGTATTATCCCGGTGTTTGTGTGTTATAATAAAGATAATGCACAATAATGTTGCAAGGTTTAATGTGATTTGAGGAGGCACATGTGTATGCAATTGTTAGTGGGGGTTTCACACACAGTGGCATCTGACAATGGATCATGTATTGTCCACAATCACTGACAAGTGGCTGTCTTTAGGCTGGTGTAAACACAGGCAGTTATACCCGACGATTACAGCAGAAGTGTTAGAAAGCATTATGCGAGCAAATCTAACACAACACTAAACGCAAGGATATAAGTGGTAGGAAATTCCTACTCGACCTATGCAGAACATAAAAGACAATCTGAATCCTGCATTTATAGAGTGTTTCAATACTTGACATGACTTATAATGTTTGCAGTTTTCAGAGATTCAAATTAACTACAAAATGAACTGACGATTTTTTGATGTCCACAAATTAAGTTAACACTTCATTTGAACAACATTTATTAAATTCGTTTTGATGTATATGTAAGTATTGTGATCAGCTGCAATTCCATTAGGCTGTGATTATATATTATGGTTTTTAAAATAACTTTCACTGAAGGAAGAATAACAACTGACTGTGTTGAATTATGTTGTGTGAGAATGTTGATACAGGGCTACAGGTGGCCAGTAATGAGTGAAGCCGATGTTGTCAATTTACATTACTTATTTCTCTAGTTACTATATTACATAACCTAACCACAACTCCACATAGCTTGTTACATAAGGGAGCTCTGCTGAGAGTGTTCAGACTCAAATTATTCTGACAATTAACTCAAACTTCAAACTACATTCCAACCATTGCCAGACCGAGTTACTGTAAATAGTCTGGTGATCCACCCTTCTTTCTTGGTACATGTTCCACAAAGTTTGATCACCTTTTGATTTGGTATTAATTGTTCAGCAATTACAAGAATGATTCCATAAGGTTAACTATCTCATGCTATCGTAATGATCACTGAAACATAGATTGTTGACTTCTCGAAGCCGCAAATTAAAATATTATCGCGTAACAAATTGAAATTTGTTGAAAATGGCTGGAAAGTAAATAACATATAAGATGAAATGCACATTGATGCCTTTGTGTAACATTACTCCAAGAGTCAGTATCCAAAGCATACTAGCCAAAATATTCAGTGTAACCACTATACAGTGTAACCACTATACAGTGTAATCACTATACAGTGTAACCACTATACAGTGATCCCTACGAGCGTCTTTTTTTAAACAAAAATTGATGTCATCAGCAGAACAAGTTTTATGATCTAATGCATGACCTCTGTTCAAACAATTTGTGCAATTTTTAAGAAAGTCTCCATTTGTGGCAAGAGAAATTAATTGGTATCCAATGGAACAATGACAGCATCGTCCTCACTTTGTTTGGGCATATCTACTGTGACCATTGGTGACAAGTGCATGTGTACCGAAGTATCTTCTATTAACATGATACATATACACTTGTGAGTTAACAATGTTTCATGTATTTGGTAAAGTCATTGTATTTGAGAACTCTTCTGATAACTGTGTGTATGGTATTATGGTTTGGCAGACGTTCCTCCGGCAATACTAGGCTTTGTTGGTTTGATACTCGTTGATTCTCCAGATGATGGTCGTATTTTCATCTCAACTCTCCTCAGCTGTTCATGTTTCCAGTCATTCCAGGAGATTCCACGGTACCGCACCTCGGATTTGTTGTAGTATGGCCCATTGAGGATGGCGAACCAGCAGTTCTTGTACCACCAGCCTCCCTCCCATTCACGGGCACAGTGGTACCCTTTCCATTCATCATTGTCATGGTCTGACGTGCTGAACAACATCCCATCATGCTTCTGGAAACTATCCGCAGCACTTCCTTCGTAGCTACTCACGTGCACTGCATACTGGTCACGTTCCCCGTCTATCTTGAAGTTGTTGTACTTAGCGTAGACACGATTCCCCTCAAAATCCCACAGGTCAAACCGAAGTTCATACTTGTCCTGGTTAGTTAATAGGAATAAGTTATCATTACCTAACCAGTACTCAGATACAACATTACCAAATCCGTTTTTATAATCTTTCCAGCCTCTGTTGAAATTGACGGAGCCATCATAGCGTTTTTGGACTACAAGCCAGCCCCCTGGTGGCGTATCCATGTCGCACCACACAGGGATGGGACAGGAGGCATATGTGGGTGTTATGTAATACACTCCGCTGTTTGTGTGGCCTCTGTCATAAATTGCTTTACAATCTGCAACAGAGAAGAAACCAAACTATTAAAAAGAATTAAGTTTTTAAAAAGTTCAGACCATATGTTAAAAATGTTGACAGTTGCAAATTGTTGGAGATGAAGCAAAAACTGATGATACATTAGTGGTTTTGAAATCGAGCCAAGGTCAAAGTATGAAACATAACATAAAATAGGAACTGTTTTATAGTCTGGGAAGTGTTTTTCAGAAGGAGATCTTGGAATATTTTACTAGTGGCCATGAAAGTGTTAGTGCCTGTAATAATCTGCCAGATTGAAGTCACATGACCCAGTCTAAACTTCATTCCAATGTCACATTCAATTAGTTTTTCAGTTTGATCAGCTTTTTTTTTTTCATTCCAAAGATGGTTGTCATGGGTTTTCACTTTATTTTAAAGATTGCTTTCGAATGTTTTTTATTTTTTATATTTGTGTTTACCTAATATCTTGGGGAATTCTACTAGTGCTTCACAGACTGAATAAAGTTTTGGGATGCTTTCATATCTTCAACTGCAGCGCTGTATAAAGTATATAATATAATACTTTTTTCTAACACTTCCCTGATTGAACACATGTTTCTCAAATAAAAGGTCACTTTTAAAAAGTGTTAATGTAATATTATGATGATTATTTTAAGATATTTCATAGATGGTCATTTTAATAGATAATGAAGAGCTAAGTGTGAAGGTAGTGGTGTAATGCTCTTCTTGATGTCAACAATTTGGTTATGGTGAAAACATAGTTTTTGTTTTATCTACATGTTATCTGTTTCTTGTTCAGTAATTCTATGTATTCTGTGATGGATTAGTCTGCTGTTACTGGAATGCTAGTTATAAATAATATTAGATGAATAATATAACTGTCTAATTAACTTTTGTTTGTTTGTCTGACATAACCTTTTTAAGGTGATAATGAAGTCTGCTTTAAACCGCTTCTTTCTGATTACTGTTTGTGTTTTATTGCTTCACTCTGTCACATTTGATATATTCCGTCAAACCCATGTCAATCACGCCCAACTACTCTCACTATTTATAGCTGCTTCTTCCAACCTCAGCTGCCTGATCAGCACTCTTACAAAATAAACATTTATCTAACGTCTGTTTATGTACTTATTGCCACTGTAGTCAGTGAATGATATTTAAACAGTATTCTCAAAGTGTAGACTTTTTCTTTGAATGGACACCACAGATGGTGAAAAATCAATTTCATTTTGATTAACTGCTTCTGCCATCAAGAAAGACACTGGCTTTCAATATGTTTGCCTTAAGTCTTTGCAATAACTTAAAAGTTTTTTTGTTGTGGAAAATGAAAACTGTTTAAAACATAATGTGTTGTGTCATGGTAAGGAATAGCTATTACACTTATGTGGTGTAAAAAATCCTATATTTACAGATTCTGACATTGACCTTAAAAAAAAAAAGAATCAAAACAAAATAACAAAACCCAAGCTCAAATCTTTAAAATGAAAACATTCAGGATGAACAGCTTACCAGCATTAGACAAAATGTTCTTCTAACTTGTACAATGGCCATATAAGGTCACTCACAGTGTATGGTAGTTATGTCAGACATATGGTTCTGAACCTCAACTAAATACTGCACATTCTTCAGTGTATAGTTTGTATGTATGTGGAGAGGATTTGATTGAGGCCTATGTCATTAGTTTTCAGAGAAGACACTTGTCATGAAGCACTTTATGCATTCTTACAACATGACTTGGCAATACTAAACACAGCACTATCAAGCTCATTTTCTCTGTAATTACCTAACTGCTCTTTTTGCCAATTGCAGACATTTTTTCTTGGCAGACACTTTGGCTAAGGCATTTCCTAAAGCCATGTATTAGGATGGCTGTTGTTTTAACACTATAAACCATACATATTTCTGTGGGCTGTGTGTTAGACATGTGTTGATGACAGACCACTATCCAGGAACAGGATGATCACCAACCTGCTCTCTGAAGGGCTCAATAGTTCATTGAATATTTAGAAGTTTTGTGTTAATTCTTACTCCTTGTAGGTTGAGTGACCACAAACATGGAAAGCAAAGCCACGAGAATTGAAGATTCTTTAAGAATATTATAATGTCTTTGTTAAATTGAATGAGTTTCCCAAGCTTAAGCAATGAAGCCGTGTATTCTATAAGAATATTAAAATGTCTTTGTTAAATTGAATAAGTTTCCCAAGCTCAAGCAATGAAACCCTGTATTCTATAAGAATATTATATCTTTGTTGAATTGAATGAGTTTCCCAAGCTCAAGCAATGTTGAATTGAATGAGTTTCCCAAGCTCAAGCAATGCTGAATTGAATGAGTTTCCCAAGCTCAAGCAATGTTGAATTGAATGAGTTTTCCAAGCTCAAGCAATGTTGAATTGAATGAGTTTCCAAAGCTCAAGCAATGAAACCATGTATTGATGCACTTTTTAATCTCAATGTTTCAGTTTTCATTTATAAACAAACTTCAGGGGTTTCTTTGTGCCTTTATCACTCATGGGATTTGTTCATTGTGCCTTTATCACTCATGGGATTTGTTCATTGTGCCTTTATCACTCATGGGATTTGTTCATAAAACTTTATTTTAAGCAACCATATCACAGCCATTCAACTATCAGAACACTTGGATAAAATGTTAAATTTCCCCAGAGCATCACACGTCACAGATTTCGTAAATCAGACCCATACACTATTGTCAGGATCTCTCCCCAAGGTAAGGGTGTTTGGCTCACACTATGGTTGCATGCTTCACCGGAGGTGACTATCATGATATCTAAAATGTTTGCTTTGGCTGATACAGTATATATCTTGTTTTTACTCTCAAAGCTATTTAGGGATTAGCTCTGTAATTCAAGTCTTACATACTCTGTTAATTACAAACAACCCCTCATCCTGGTTGTTATTCTTGGCTTCAACTTAAAACTATAAAGAAAATGTGAATACATGTTTTTTTGTTGACTGTGGGGAAAAAGTTATTATGATGATGGATATTTCTGGTAGAACTGTCAAAAAAATTTGTTATGTTGAATAAATGAAGGTAACAGGTGAATTGAAGCTGAAATGTCAAGATAGATTCTCTGATTTCACTGTGATGGTTTGCCCTGCTCCCCTTGGGATCTGAGTTGGGAGTTTGGTGTTACATTTTGGTGTTACATTACCTGCGTTTGGTCAGTCAGGTTGACTTACTCTCTCATAAACCTTACCATCTCAGATCAGTCTACACACACACAGATGTCTCAGATCAATTCTCATAAATTTCATTATTTACACACACACACAATTTATGTGTAAACTAGAACTTAGTGATAAAAGATTGTTAGGTGTTTAATGCCCTGTTCAGGTAAAAGATTGTTAGGTGTTTAATGCCCTGTTCAGGTATAATTATAAGGATGTTATGGCCACAGCATAGCATACATTAATATTCTTCTGTTGGAAAAATAATGTTCCTACACAGCGGATAGACATGACTTGGGAACATACTACCCTTGATCAATTTAAGCCATCTCATCAGAATGTTACAATGACACTTTGTCTATATATTACTGATGTGATGTTTGAGTTTCGCTCAGTTCTGTTAATTGTTTGCAAATTTGATAGTCATTTTGACTTTTGAAAATATGAAAGCTACAGGTATCTGTTTTCCTCATGCGATGGAGTGGGTGGGGACGTATTCAGTTATGTATAGTTCTTCTTTCTGTTCTTGTTTTTAAGCATGTTCTCTTAACCTTTTGTGTAAATTTCAATGCCACAGTCAATACACATCACATAAGTATGACCAGCAGTAAGTTGATTATAGTGTGTTGCCATGGTAATTAGATTACACAGGTAATTCAAACCGTTACTGAGAGGCTCTGATTACAGAGGAGATGTTACCTAATGGCATCAGCTGTTTCTCTGTCGTCAGTATGAGCAGACTTTATTCCAATCTCCTTCTTCAAGTGGTTTCATTTAGATAAATACATTTGAGAACTTGTAAAGTGTAGACAGCTCTCATTTTCACTAAAACTAAAGTGACAGTTCTCTTTAATAGAATACAACATGATAAAATATTGTATTTAGAGTGTATAGCATAATACTCTTGTGAATTCCCTCTACTCTTAGTGTATGAACATGTTTGTTTCATTTACCAGACATGTGAAATAGAAATGAATTGATGGAAATTACTAGATTAGTCCGTTGTAAGAGTTTTGTAAATCACACACCTTGTAGAGCCCTCCGGTGAAGGGCAGTATGTAATTAGGGTAATCACCCTTTCTTTGATCAGAACGGCAGGAATGTTACTTTTTCAATTGATGGCCATTATCACATGTAATATCATTGAGAAAGGCTTCTTCAACCAATCAATAGATCTATTTCTATCTAGATAACTGGTCATAAAAATGTTATGTAACTGGGCAGTAACTTTGAAGAACCCTCCACAGGATGAACACGTTTAGCTCAAACTCAACAACATTTTTTTTTTACTTTTTAAGGTTTTGCAACTGTATGTGTTTAATAAAAATATATTTAACATTCTGGTTGCAAATAAGTAGATTTGATTGAACCTATAATTTATTTTCTAGTCAGCATATTAAAGAGTATAGTTGACAAGGTGTTTGACATAAGTGTAATTGTCACAGTGAGTGGGGGTTTGTATTAGATCTACTCTTGGTATGGTTACATATGTGTTTGACAGAGTAAGAATTGGAGTACCTGCCATCAAATTAGTGCTTAAACCCATATCAAACAATGAAAAGAATGAAATGTAGACAGAGAATCTTTATGTGCCTATTTTTGACCCATCAAATTTAGACCACAAAAGGTACAGACTGAAATGTGGAGTTCTTCAGTTAAGGACTGTTCCACTTGATAAACTAATTATTTTGGAGTTAATAAATTCTGATAAGTATACAACTTGTTTGCTTATTTTTGTTGAATCAACAGCTGCTCGGCATTATTTCTAATTTTCTTATTATTTTCTTTGTTTAAGTGACAGTCATCAACATTGGGAATTTTCATTACCCCTTAACATTGCTTGATGCTTTTTGTTTTACGAGCAGCCTTTCATGGGCTGTTTTTAGTGGGAACGCATTCATCGTATGTAATTTTCTATGTATAAGTGTCCTCTCAACATTTTGTTGAAGACATAGTCTCTCCACATTGTTTCGTTAATTTTCTTTTAAAGACAACCCCTTAACAATCATTTTTGTGATCTTTGTTTAAAGCTATAGGTAGTTTGAACTATCGTTGAACAAGGAATTTAAATGATTGACAGTAAAGATAGTTTACATTTATTGACAGTTAAACACCAAGCAACCTATCCCCTTAAGTAACAGCGTCTTAACATTTTTTTCAGAAAGTAAATCCTCCAAATATTGTTTGGTAATGTTAGTGTTATAATGTTGTATCTGCCTGTCAGCCACTTCACTACTGTTTAACATATGGCTGTTTAAATAATCAAGATGCTTGGTTGTTGATTGTTTACCTTACATAAAGAAATTAACCACAGAAATTGTTCTGACACTTTACCTTCTCTGATCTGACTGTAAAAACTATTACACAGCTCACAACAATATACACTCAAATAGATACATGGCCACTGGAAATGTCATTGGTAACATGCTGTTAACAAAATTCTGTTTATTCAAAGATTAAAATTTGTTTCTGGCCTTAATTTTTATTTCTAGTGTGAAAAAGTGAAGGTGTGTGTGTAATAGGTAAGTGTTAAGCTGTATGATTTGATTAGCCTGTGTTATATAAAGACACTACGGACATATGGTGTGTATAATACAGCCGTTCAAGATAAAGAACTAGCCTATTATTTGTGATATGCTATGGAAATAAACCTAGAGGAATGTAATACCTGTGGAGTGGATTCACATTGTGATGGCCTTTCTGCCTACACACTAAGCAAACTCAAACAACTGGTAGTATTTTGTTATTTTGAGAAAATACTTTCTCCGCAATCACTTATATCTTTAAGAGACCTATCTTTCTGTGGGATTAGAACCCAAGACATGCTGGATTCTGACAACTCGTACTCGACCCATTATGCTCAACTTTGGCTCAGCAATAGCCTTCTGGCTAAGGGCAGTTTGTTTGAAGAGTAGCATCACTACTGCCTTTACGTAGCACTGCAGGAAAATCAACTTTCCAACATTATGTAGAAGCTTCACATCTTGGTTATGCTATTATTGTTAGAATACACCGCTGTGAAATACCCCTGAGCATGGTGTAAAACACCAATCAATCAATCAACCGCTCAGCAATAATGTCTTCTTCTTTGCCTCACAGCCAATAAATAAAAACTATATTCAACCAAAAGTATATGCCATTGCTATCAGAAAGAAGCATATCTTGGATACTTGGATACTTTGATAACTGCCCACAAATTCTTTCATTACCCTGAACAAATACCTCAAAGTTTTCAAAGTTATCTTGTGAAACAGCGCTATATCCATCAACACAACACTAGACATCAACTCATGAACTTCAATAGACCATTCTACAATAGTAACCTTTCATATCATTCATTAAACTGCGCTTGTGCTCGGGAATGGAATAAACTACCATTTGTCTGCTCTAAAGCAATATAACATACTTAAGTATGTGTTTGCATACACCGTTAAATATACTTTTTTTTGTGGATATGTATACATTGAATATGGCCTAGCGTAAAGAAGATAACACAGTTTAGAGAATCCTTCTGATTACAAAGGCTTAGCCGATTGCAAAAATGAAACTATTTGACCTCAAAAGAATGACCACGCTAAAATGCAAAATGCAAAACGGCAGTATTTAATGGAAATGTTTATTCCCAGCAATGTTGGAAATCAAAAACTGCCTAATCAGCAATTAATAAAACCAAAAAATGCCTAGTCAGCAATTTGTGAAATAAAAAAACTGCCTTGTCAGCAATTTGTGAAATAAAAAACTGCCTTGTCAGCAATTTGTGAATCAAAAACTGCCTACTCAGCAATTATTGAAACCAAAAAGTGCCTTGTCAGCAATTTGTGAAATCACAAAGTGCCTAGTCAGCAGTTTGTAAAACCACAAATTGCTAGGTCAGCAACATTTAAATATAAAGATGCACATGCAGCAATATTTGAAAGCACTTGTATTTACGTGTAAAAATAATAAGAATTATTATAATTTATATAATCTAAATTATATATCACAATAATTTGATAAACTGATACACCTTCATCATATTTTCACTAGTTAAGTATTTAGATACATTTAGCCTCCATTTAAATATATTGATATCCTTAGTGTCTATGGTATCTGTTATATAAAATAATCTATAATGGTTACATGGTGTATATGTGACTATTGTTTGTGCAATTTGTTAAATTAAAAAAAAGTAATAGATTATAGATATGAAATTATCATTTATTGTAGCATTTCATGATGGACGATTTACAACAAAAGTGTATTTAAATGCCATTCCCTTGTAAATAATTGTGAATTTAAATGTCTGGTTTGAGTAGACAACGTAGCGGTTGTGTCTTTGTGTAAGCAGAAGGTCACAGTGTGTCCTGTATCCGCATTCCACACTAACATCTAGGGCAGTCTGATTCCCTTTTCATGTTAATTGCTTGTGCATGTTCTGTCTGAAACCAGAGTAATTCCTCTAACAAACAGACAGGTGGTTGAAGGGATGGTTGGTCATGGTGCTCCATGAGCAGTTAGATAGCAGAGTAATTCCTCTAACAAACAGACAGGTGGTTGACGGGACGTTTGGTCATGTTGCTCCATGAGCAGTTAGATACATGTACTGTAGATGTAGCAGAAACTTGCTTTCATTAGGATGTCTATGGCTTTACATTTCACAGTTAGGTGCTTACATGTATGCTATTTATCTTGCCGCTAGTTGATTTCTGTGCTGTTCAAAGGTAGTTTTCTCCAGCAATTCACCCAACACGCTGTTTTATTATTAAAATAAAGTGAATTTATTTGTACTAATATTGGGCTACCTTATGAGTTTACATTGTAATGTATCTCTTATATGTAATAGTCTTTAAAGAAAGCAGAATAATTGTCCAATAAATCGAATAAAAAAACTTCTCCCTAAATAATTATTTTACACCCATGTGGTTTGTCATATAAATATATTTAACATTAAATTGTCTCCTGAAATTTAGAGACATATCACATCACCAAGATATATCTAAAAATGTACAATATTATGAGTGGAAAGGTCATTGTTGTTGATAAATTTAAAAAAATACATGGCAGAAAGCTGATCTGTAAGGAATAATCTTGTTTCCTGGTGTTAATTGGTAAAACTTCTGAATTTTGAGTTTGGTGCAACTTGTCATATACAGGCAGTCAGCCAACGTGTTATCTTTAACGTCGCCTGATGTTTTACTTAGAATAAATGGTAATAAAGCCAATGGTGCACCTTTGTGTGAGTTTTTGTGAAGCAGTGTGAATCCTGGGTAAGATGAGCCTGGATTTGTATGAAGACTAGTATAACTAGTGTTCTACATTCTATGGAAACAAGCCCGCGGCTGTGGCGTAGTGGTTAGCGAGCGAGCTTTCTAACGCCTACTTCGATTTACCGCTCACAGGATTGAGTCCGTCTGTCAACCCTCAGGTATATGAGTGAGTCACAAGATGTTAAAAGCAGATTTTTTTGTAGTGGTGTTCTAACTGGAATTTATCTTCAGGTCACCATTCCTCAAAAAGCAGCATTTCTTTTTGGCCAGTTTATAATCCAATCATTATTGATCATGTATTCAAGTCTATACTTGTAACTGGTCGGAGTCATTACTGGTGACTAAAAAAGTTATGGCTGGTCATTTATAAAAGTCATTAATGGGCACTTATCGGAGTCATTACTGGTCACGAACTCAAGTCATGACTGGTCACTAATCTAAATCATGAGGGGTTATTAACCCAAGTCATGACTGGTCACTAACTCAAGTCATGACTGGTGACTAACTCAAGTCATGACTGGTCACTAACTCAAGTCATGACTGGTCACTTACCCAAGTCATGACTGGTCACTAACTCAAGTCGTGACTGGTGACTAACTCAAGTCATGACTGGTCACTTACCCAAGTCATGACTGGTCACTAACTCAAGTCATGACTGGTGACTAACTCAAGTCATGACTGGTGACTAACTCAAGTCATGACTGGTCACTTACCCAAGTCATGACTGGTCACTTACCCAAGTCATGACTGGTCACTAATTCAAATCATGACTGGTCACTAATCTAAATCATGACTGGTTAGTAACCCAAGTCATTACTGGTCACTTACCCAGGTCATGACTGAGCAC
>JAVFBX010193503.1:0-13193 GCA_034783855.1 Mopalia kennerleyi
GTTTACTTAAGGGATAGAACAAGTCTTTTTAAGACTTTAATCCCGCCAATAGTATTTATTATATATCCTGACAAATCTTTTGTGTACCCTTTGGTGAATAAAAAACTTCAAACTTCAATTAAGAAGCTGTCAGATTGACATCAAGTTGACACCAATGGATACTAATTTCTTGGTGTTTTTATCTTTAGAAATGTGGTACTCAAGGGTATTTCACTCATGTGACGGCAGATTGTCCACTCATACCTGTACCCTAGTTTAATATGATGGGAAACCACATCATGTGACCCGTGTATACAGGAGTTCAATGTAGGAACAGCGGGCTGACCATTAAGATGCATTACTGGCTTTATTATCATTTATTCTAAGCAAAACACCACGGGATATTATAACACGTTGACTGACTGCCTTTACATGACAAGTAGTGCAAGAAAGTATGATAAAAGCCGATGGTGCACCTAACTACAGCTGACCATCTAACCACTGAACCACCTCTGTGGGGCCCATAGGGCATTGCACTGTGCACTTTAACGTGAATATATTTACTTTCAAGGCTTCTCCTTAGATAGCTGTATTACCCAACATAATCCATAAATAATACAGGAGATGAAGGTGAGTTACATTTGCTTAAAGAGTTATTTCCATATTCACTGCATACATACAGCATGAAAAGAGTGCAGAAAACAAGGAGAACAACTTAGTATGCCACTATGGATTAGTTTATACGGTTTCTCAACACAGTAAACACTGTGGACATAATAGCCTGTGTGCGTGTATTAATCCTTCTTATCAGATGATTAAACCATTCATTTCATTGGCTGTCACAAACAGACCACAACCTGTAGTGCTCATATTACCATGACAATAACACTAGTCAACAGTGTCACTACCTTCTGTTAATTTATTCAAATATAATGAAATGGAAGATAGGTGTCAGGCTGTTAATAAGACAGTTTCTTTCTTTTTTTACATTTTTGTAAAATTTAAACTTTGCAAAAAGATAATATCTGTTACAATAATCAGAGTCATAGTTTAGTTCTACCAAAATACAGCTATTTATTCACATGCAAATAAAATCAAAATTAGCTAACTATCTGTTTAAAATAACTTTTTGTTAAAGAGGCACTAGCGCCCAAAATAAGGACTTTTGTAGGCTAAGTGGTATTTTTTAGCTAACTAAAAATATAAAATTTAAATATTCTTCCAGAAAATTTAAATTAGGGGCGGCTGTTCAGCTGAACTGGAACATGCGGGCTACAGTCGGAATGGTTTGTATGTACAAGGTTGAATATTCATGAAGCAAAATGGCACGCCTTTTTCGGTTTGAATTCGAATTTTGACCAGATTTCTCTTGGCTCGTACAAGATAAGTACGCATTAAATAATTTTCGTTTTTGCGGCATTATTTTAATTTATGAACAAACTTTGATACCACTTAAAATCGTAGCATTCTGAATTTATTGATAAAAATTAATTTTGGGCGCTAGTGCCTGTTTAAGTTATTCAAATTATTACATTGAAAGTTATTATAATGCCTTACGATTTGTGTTTGGGCAGTAGATGATAATAGTCTCTGTTATATAAATACGGTATCCGGATTTCTCAGAAAACATAAATTTATTTGTTTACTTGCTAGAATACTTTCATAACTGTCAAAAAGTCATAAAGGTGTACCATTGGCTTTATTAGGATTCCGATTATCTTTCCACGTTTTTATGTAACGCAATTCTCAGTAACCACTTAGGCTGTAACTTAGATTTTTGGCATGTATTAACCAATTACTTTACTGCATCTTTTAACCAAACCGATTTTTTATTTTTGACCTTGTTGACCTGTTACATCACAGAGTCCCGATTTCATGAAAACATCTCTTATAAAAAGCCACTGGTCAGATTACTTTCAAATTGTAATTGCATGTGTGGCAGCTCTGGGGATCTCAAGTTTGAAGCGAGATCCCCAGCGAACTTTTTGAGTTATTATCAATTTTGTTAAAAAGTGTCGTCATGCTCACAAAGTCGTTGTGACGTCATTTATAGCTTAATGTTCTTTATTCGCATGGCATTAGGCATCCCCTTCTTCTCTCCTGGCACCTGTATTATTGTTTTGCCCAATTTGCAAACACTTTGTCTGGACATAACTATGATGTCATGGTTGACTTATGCTTATTACTTCCAGAATTTTCAATTGTTGAAAATAATTGTTTGGTATATGATTTATACCACCATTATTGGTATTATGTTAGATACCAAACGTTATTGTGGAAAATATGGTCAATTTTACACTTTTTTATGTTCTTTTACAATAACTGTTAATTTTATTGCAGTTTACTATATAGCTGTCACTACAGCTCTAGTTATAGTTTATTCTAGGTAAAACATTATGTGACGTTAAAGACAACACGTTGGCTGACTGCCTGTTACCTGTACATGACAAGTAACGCAAAGAGTTTACAATTATTCTAAAAGAAAATTATAGGTGATTCATAACAAGAAAATTGCCTAATGTTAAATTTAGTTGTTGTGAATAAAAGGTTGATCGAACAGTATATTCAGTATGGGAACACAAATTGGAAGAAGTACATTCATATATTTATTTATTTATTCAGAATCAGATATAATGCTTGCCAATTCGATCACCAAAAAAGGGTTGCAAATGTTTCCTACTCCACATTTATATATATATATTCTAAAAAGACTCACACTGGCACAGGGATGTAGATAAATTAAATCGATGAAGCATCTTATGTTCTAGATAACTTCCAGAGACAAGTTTCTTAATAAACCTTAATCTCATATATGTTATGCTGCAGTTTGGGGGAAAATGATTTGCATACAAATTTTATCATTTGCTCCAAAAAGCAATCAATGACATGACAAACTTCTACAGACAACCACAGACAAAAATGTAAGATGCAAAAAAATTAAAAACACAGCCAAGTTATTCAAAAATTCTTATCATGGAGCTCAGCTGATTGGTAGATAAATTGACCATCAAATATGTTATTTGTTTCTGAGAAAGTCTGCAATGCCCTCCAGGAACCTGGCATCAGTAATTGTCTATGGAAGCAATGAATGAGAAAATGAGGAATTCGGCCGCGAGCTACTCAATACTGACTGACGTACATAAGTAGATATTAGCCTTGTTATGAGCACAAGAAAGTAAACCAGTACGATAGTGTAATAACTGATGTTACTGAGCTGGTGAAAAACGAAAAATGAGAAAGAAGAGGACAAAAAATATGGTATAAATTGGAATCTCAGGAAACTGATCTAAGTACACAACATTCACTGAAAAACTAAATATAATAATAATTTTTAAATAATGATAATTTTACGATTAAAAGATTGTGTAATATTGTACAGAAAAAACTCTGATAAGTGTATTCTTTTTATCCAGATATTAATATTATATATGTACAATAGTCAAGGGCTTAGGGGGAGGGGTGCCGAACCGTCCACATGGACACCCTGAATCGAACAATTACCTCATTTGGACACCCTATTTCAAGAAACTTTAACATGTAAGAGAATAGGAAATCTGATAAAATTGGACACCCAGTTACTTAAAAAGTGGCGTTGATTTGTTTCCATAATTCTAATACGCAGCCTCTGTTATAGATATTTTTTTATTGTAAAGAAAGACAGTTTGATTTGAACTCATGTCTCTGGCTACCAGGGCCAATGCATGTACTGATAGAGCTACAACAGCTTACGATAGAACGACCCAAATGTACATCCAGGTAAAGGCGGCAAAATCTTTCTCTATGGGAAGCACAGACATAAGATCATGGATATATTTTTATAGCAGATTAAGAAAATTTGTATTGCCTTTACCGGGATTTGAACTCGAGTCGAGCAATCTGACATAGATACAGGTGTACGGTTTGTTTGTTTGTTTGGGGGTTTAACGTGGTACTCAAAAGTATTTCACTTATATGACGACGGATTGTCCACTTCACACTGCTCCACGCTAATTACGGCGAAATACGAGGAGAAACCTCATAAAAACCATCCCTGCGATTGCCGGAGCCACATCATGTGACTCAAGTGCAGAATATAAGATCACTTGCTAATTCAAGATGATGGGACAGAAATACTTCCATTTAAACTGGTTACTTGTTTCGCGTAACATTTGTGCTATCTTTTTAATTGGGATTCTGTATAATCCCAGAAGTTTGTACTCAAAGCGGTAATCAGTAAAACATATAGGTGTCCAAAATATAATGTGTGAACATAGTGAATATAGGTTATGAGCCAGGAAAAATAATATCCCGAAACTCTCTAGTTATAATTGCTTGAAGCGATACATTATATGTGAACCTACAGACGAAAAAATGTCATATTCTATTTTTTATTCATATCTCTTTCATACTATACTTATAATACTAATTACACCCAAAAAACCCAGCAGCAATGAGAGCTCACTGCCGAACGATGGTCCAGCTAAAAATCAATCAAACTCACCATTTTTCTTGTCGCCTTTCACTTTCTCTACCAACACAGCTGCTAATGAATGTCCTAATTACGGTCCAGGTGTCATCCTGTAAGCCGATTACCACTGGTCAGTTTGTCCAAGACATGGATATCTTACTGTCCTTGGTGGTCAGTTTTGGACAGAGCTGGAATCTATAAGTCCTGGGATCCATGCAGCCTCAGGCGCTGATGGACATGAATTAAGATAGAGTGGTACCGACAGACCATCAGTTAAACCTTAGATAGCTTAATACTCAAGTGAGCCTTCCTAGAGTCTGACTAGCTATTATGCATAACCCTGATTATAGTGGGGTTCTATCTGTATTGGTGAATGTGAAAAGCTGTCCATCAGTAGCTTTAGCTATTTCTGGCTTGAATTACCCTGTGATAAGCAAACTCTTATACTATCACATGGTGGGCCAGATTAGGAGCCCGGCTGTTATGTATACATAATGTCATGGTTATACAGGCACCTTATTACACAGTACAGCAACTCCATGTCATAAATAAGGTATACTGCCTATGCACAGCTGATGTATATGAAAACTATAGAGTGGTTTGACCTAGCAGCTAATGTGATAGTACTCCCAGTCCTGCTGTCGATATACAATAACACTACCTATTCTCTTAAACACCTCGGTGGACACCTAGAATTCCCAGGTGGGCAGTCAGGGGTAGCTTGTTAATTAGAGAGCAGACCTGCCCGTACACAGCCTTGTAAACAATCCATACAATTCTCACCATTACATGTGAAATATACTACATTTTGTCATGAGCTGTCAGTCATTCACCTAGTCCCTGTGTTGTTGACCGGTACAGGATCAATACTACAGCGATGTGTGTAGTTTCCTCACAGATTCATTAAGATGGACACCAGTGGCCTGTAGTGGCTGAGGTAGCTGGCATCATGCATACCATTGATCATACATGACTACACAAGCGGCCAGTCCACCTTCAACATCATAGAATCCACCTACACAAAGTCACAGAACCATATAGGCATTAATACTAGGACGCTAGCTTAGAGCACTTGCACTTCTATGATAGAAAAACATGATAATTGTATTCTACAACGAATACTACGATCTCATTCCCGCCATCTTCCTATGTCACATGACCCAGTGACGACATGTCATTGACAGTGCTAACGTAGCCCTTCATCACCATGGGGACAGAAAGCGAGCTAAGTGGCACACTCTACGATGGCTCTATTACTCGGATATTGATTAGTTATGAAGAAAAAGAAACATTTTTCAGGTTTATTTACAGGACCATTATACATTGTGCCTGACATCCCAACGACCTTTTCCTCTCACTGGAATTGAAGTTAGAAAGAAATATCTTTTGCTAAATAGTAAAGACACTTCAATGCATCACACAAATATAATAGCTATAAATTTGATTTTTATTTGTTTATGCCTAAACTTACATAAAAAATATCATCAACAAATTACAGTTTCAACATCTTTCAAAGAACTGAAATAATCATCATTCAATATTTGTTTCAGTTTTGTTTTGTTTTTTTTTGTAGAGAAAGAAAATCTGGCTAGCAGAGCTGCTTGATTTAATAAATATTTATATTTTTCATTTTGTTTGATTTTTGTTTGTTTAATTGGGGTTAGATGCCCTACTTACAGTTATTTCACTCACATGATTTTATGCTAGCCGAAGTGGGTAAACGATTTGTTTGTTTGTTTGATTGATTGGGGTTTAATGTCGTACTGAAGGGTATTTCATTTATATGATGAAGGATTGTCCTCTTCACAATGTTCCTTGCCTAATTAGGGTGGAAAACCTGGACGAAACCTCGTAAAAAACCCTGCGATTGCTGGAGCCACATCATGTGACTCACTCATATACCTGAAGGCCAAATACAGACTCGATCCTGTGAACGGTACACCGAAGTAGGCTTTAGTAAGCATACTCGCTAACCACAAAGCCACGGCCGCGGGCCAAGTGGGTGAAGAAAATCACCATCAACCCTGTGCCCCTTAGCTTTGAGAGCACCAGGGCAACAGGAAGCTCCCTCGAACCGCCCACTAAGCAACCTTTAATATTATGTATGAAGCAGTATTTAAAGCAGAAGTTTATGTCATATGTTTTACAGATTTATTGAGTTTAAAAATACATAATTTGTTTAACTTAAAAGTAAGGATATTCAAACCAAAGTATTGTTCTGTGTGACATACATGTATGTGACAGGGTATCTCAACGACAACAGAACAGAAGCAAATAATGGTAGTTATCTTTATTTTGTCTACCGTCGAAATCCTTCTCTTTCCAAAACCTAATTGAGACAGAAGTTCAATAACCTGAGTTTTGTCGACCCTTGTCCACCACGGCGTATGTCTGACATAGCTAGCCTTATTTCCCTCACAGAATGGATCAATGGAATCTTATCAGGTTTAATACTTGGCATGTTCATAGTGGAACAAAACAGACGGACCGGAAGTAACATCAATATTACAAACCACAAATAGATGAACATCACAAATCTGCAAGGCCACAATGATTGCATGTCCCACACCATTTTTTTTGTTCAAATTTGAACTGAATTTTTTAGGTTTTTTTTTTTAGTTTTAAGACAACTGACAATTTGAAGAATGACAGAGAAAAAATCGTCAATGTTGAAGTAAAGTACCCATCTAGTGGGGCCTTTAAAAGAGTTAACGGAAAACATTTTACTTTAATTTTCATATAAAAAAAAACAAACATTAAATCGTTTGACTCAACCAAGATTGGAACCTTTGTTCTTTGGACGATAGGGTGAATACTCAACAAGCTAAGCTTCAGAGGTTCATGAGAGAGCATTACCCAAATACTCTCCCAAGTTTAAATTGAACAGACCTTTCTTCACTGACAATGGGATCATTGGAGTGTGAAGTATTATTGTTTTATTTATATTATTGTATTGTGACCCATTTTCAAGACCAATATCTCAAATGTATCGGACTGTGGTGAAGGACGCCTTGCACAAACCAAAACATGAGACAGATACATGGAGCACTGTTTGTATGTTTGGGGTTTAATGCCGTACTTGAGGTTATTTCACCCATATAACGGCATGCCAGCCCAATAGGTTAAGGAAACAATCCTCGACAAACTGGCAACAAAGATTAACGGAAACAAATACAAGACAATCACAGGCCGCAATATAAAGATATCGCAAACAGATCGACTTCCTGTTCGCCTTTAGCTCTGAAAGCACCAGGGCAACTTGAATCTCCCTCCAATCAACTACAATATAGCAATGAATCCATGAGTAACAAAAGCCAATGAAATGTGGCATAATGTGGTTATCCATTTGCTATATATAAAACCAAAAGTAGCCGAATGGAACCTAAAACACCCGTTGATGTCTCAGTGCAAACCAAGAAACTTTAAATCGACTATGTTAGTTCTCTGCCAAATGACAAACTATAAAAGAAAGATAAACTTATTTTATTATCGGAGTACATCAATAATATTTGTAAAGCGTTAACATGCCATTAAGAACGTCTCCAAAGACAAAAATCCCATAAACAATTGTCCAATCAGATTACCATTTAGGTCCTCAATAAAGGCTTCCCATGCCAACATTTGGGCTGTCTCTACTGAGTTTATTACTGCTCAGTGGCTATACAATATCATATAGTTTGTTACAGTCCCAATAGTTAGGGATTGTGGCCTAAGTCTGGCAGCCAGACTACTCTCAGCAAAAATTGTATACAGCCAATTTACGAAAGTTGAAACCATATCAAAAGAGGAAAAAATGTTGGCCTTTGTTTCCAGAAGATTTTTTTTCTGGTTGAATGATTGATAACAAAAATTATACTCAGATTCAAAGAGAGTCGACAACAGACAGAGATTGACTACTGATTGATATTTTCATTACCACATTCAGCACTATTTCAGTGGTATGGACATTTAATATGTGATGATGTTTTTACATAACAAGTCATTTGGTTAGTTATTTTGTCAATCTACAGCCGTCTCAACAATACCCCTGTGGAAGATGGTGAATATTTCAAGATTTGGGACAGTTTCAAACAGCAGTCTTAGCTTAAGTGAAACGCTTATACCATGACGACCAATGTTGAAGACAGTGTGTCACCATGTCTGGAACATTCAACTTTAGCTCAGATCACTTAGTGAAACATGCCATAAAGATTAATTTCCCTGGTAACCCAAAGAATTTCAACAAAATCAAGTCGATATCGAGCTGAATTCAATAACTTTAATAAAACAGGTATTTGCTTGTCATAAAAGTACACTGTCATTATGGAAGTCCAACCCCCCCTTGAGAGAAGAAATGACTTTGACAAGAGCCTAGAAAATAACTGGATAATAGATTTGTTCATTCGTTTGATTGATTGGTGTTTTATGCCATGCTTACGAGTATTTCAGTTATTTGACGGCAATGTTTTCCATGAATAATTGACACTAGCACAACCAAGGTATGAAGCATTCCCATAATGTTAAGTGGAGAGCGAAATAACTGAATCATTAAATGTGTGATTTTGTTATCAATACACTTACAGGATATCTGATTAAGATGATCATTACATTACAGAATTAGAAATTGAGTATGTACCTAGAAAACGTATGGAATAACTGCATTATCGGTTTGCAATTTACATAATTATCTCCCTTTTCCTTATTTTTATACATGGGATAGCTGTAAACCAAAATTTTTTATATATTTTGGTTTGTCCCGATTGTGAGTTATATCATAAGTTTATATTTGCAAGACGGTCCTCTGACGTCGCTACAGTTATAATAGTGGTGCTTTTATATGACGTAGCACACATTTATTCATTGTATTGTTACTAAAAAAGGCCACGGTTCTCTGCCATTTTGATGTCAGATGACCATTAGCAAAGCCCATATTTTGACATTGTGAGACTCACATTGCTTAAAGTGAATTCTCATTGTCAGATTGGAAGTTACAATTTTAATGGATTTCCCTGATTTGCAGAGATTTGTTTGGAGGGAGTGTTTCATACATTTTTATCAACCAGTCAAAGTGCAGCAAGAAATAGAGTCTCACAATGTCAAAATATGGGCTTTGCCCCCCCTCCTCGCCACTTCAATAAAGCACAACTTCCACTGGGAAAATCATCAAAATTCAACAATGGTACATGTTTAATGAATATTCGTGAAATAAACTTATGATAAATCTGGAGGACTCAAACCCAAATTTCTTGTTTGTAACATATTGAACAATACATTTTACACCATGTAAATCTCTAGACATGATTGTAAGTTACCCATAACAACTCAAGATTCAGATCTGTCTGTGAGTTTATCTAGAACATGAGATGATTCATCAATTTAAATGAATCAATATCTTTGTATCCAGTGTGATTGCGTTTTATAACAATATATTCCAGGAGACAAGGGATAGGCATTGATTAACTCAGGTCTATTGACCAATGCAACCAGAATTCTACGTAATGATACAAATGGCTAAAAGGCTAATTATTGAAAAATCTTTGTTCGAGCCTTAAACCACTGCCATCTTCCCATCATGCCTTGTACAGGAAGTGAGTGAGACAAATGACTATGGGCAGGTATAATGACATGGTGATGGCGGAAGCCTGGATAATAACAAACTTTAGTCGATGTCAATACAAATCTGTCCCAGTGTTAACCACACCCCTAAATCAACAACTCTAAACTTGCCTGAGTAAGTACTTGACTGGGAAGCACTGAAACAGTAGATTATACATCAGACAAATCCATGGTATAACTAAGTAAACAGGTGGGGATAAAATTAGACATTAACTAATCCATACTGCAGTAAATTTCTCAGTTTTGTGAAAAATATTGTGTGTTTCTTGGTAACAAAAAAATAGATAAATAAAATTTACCCTATAACTTCTAGCATTTGCTTCAGAGAAATAGGCTTTACCACGGAGGGTTTTACATGTTATTTCTATGGACTGTCCCAAAATTAGAGTGTCCCAATTGTTAGAAGTTATAAATTTACTGTGTTATATTAAACATTATTTTATTCTACAAGATCATTTGTAAGTTTTTTTTGTCAACCTTCATGATTAATTTATCAAAATCAAACACTGTCTAAAATATAAATAATAGAAGGCATATTCAAAGTAAACAAAAAGCTTTTAACTAAGGATATTTAAGTCTGTACATTTCACAGATGTCAATAGTCAATGAGATATTAATTTCATAGTAGTACAAGTAGTTAAGGCAGGCTGGCGGCGGATCCTGGATCCAGACCTACCTGGACTGTTGGCACCTTATAATCAATCCAAATATGACATTATTAGAAGCTAAAATTTTGACACAACCAGGTAATTATGGGTTGCAGATCTGCCCACCCTAGAATAAATTTATGAGTACAAATTTGTTTTTTTAATGAGTATTTTCTTACCATATTGTGTTGTTTTGTGTTACAGCAACGCACAGAATAATAATTTCTGCGTATATTTTGATGGCCTTTTGGTGTATTTGACATAAATTTTATGTACAAAATACTTCAGAATTCGCTAGGTAAGCAGGTCTTGGGTTATTTGTTGATATAATAGGGGTTTGGAGTCCTCGGAGGATTCTTTTACTTCTACGATATCAGCCGGAAAATATCTCGTCTCCCAAATGAGAATGAGAAAGTGTGGATAACCTTAAGCACCGTTTTCTCATGAAAACTTTCTTATTTAAAACAAATGAGGCGAGTCTGTATTTCAAGTGCTGCCTAAACGAGTGTGTACACTTTCTAAAACAAGTGGCCCCGAGTCTCTATTTAGAATAATCAGATCAATCCAAAGTACAGATTACATGGAAAGAGTTCCGGCTTGTTCTAAAATGGGGGATAAGTCTGTTCAAAAAGAGGATTAAATGCTATCTTTAACTCGGAGAACGTCGCCAAGAAAGATTGATCCTGAACAATCTGACAGTTTGTTTTTATAAAAAGATCAATATTGAACAGAAATCTGTCATTTTTTTGTAGCAGTCTGAACATCTGTCGATTGCCTTCCTTGTCTGCTATATATAGACATATGGCTTCCGTACACCTTGACACAGCTTTTGTTTTGACAATATCTAATAAACATAAGCCTGAAATAAACTAACTGTCACTAAGAGTCTATCTTCAGATGTTAAGAAAGTAGTCCCACAAATTCATACATCAGTCAATGTCCAACAGACCGTTACAGCAAAGAATTATTTGCTTTTGTTGAAGGAATGAGTTACCGATAAAAAAGTATTTTTTCTCTTGATGTCGAGTAATCGTTTTTAGGAATAAATGAGACTTGAAATTTACCAAAGGCTTTTTGTTGTGAAATGCCTATTGTTTTTGTATTCCATAGAAGATAAAGGTCAAATAAAACTCGATCAGCGCAGTATTGGACACAATATGGTTTCCTAGTGCAAGAATTACCAATTCAATATCACCAGAAAATAAGGCCCTATACGGCCACCTTTCATTTCCGTTGAATCAAGATGTCATAGGGAGAGGTTGCCAACCAGTGCTACTCTATGTGATTGCTTTCTCACGAATATAATTGATACATCTAGTTGTGTTCCTTTGTTCCCATTGCAACTGACCACTGCTCTTTTAGTTGTCAGTGAATAGCTTGTCATCAGAAGGGTCAATTTACCTTTTTGTACCAAGGTGCTATTCAAACATTCCAAAATGATTCTCTGCAACATGTCAATAAAGCAATGCAACACATTTCCATGTAAACAGGTTTGACATAGAATTTGATATCAACTCCACAGTTGTTTGAAGTTCAATTTTCTTCACTGTTGTATATTTTCTAGAATAACTGCTTGAGCATAGAAGTAAATTTCCACTCTTGAAAACAGTGAATTTGTTAACTTATTAAATGTAGCCTACCTTTCAAAAGATAGAACATTTCCAAAGTACATTTTATTGATAAATTTGCTTCCAATGACTTTTTTGAATACTTTTTTTTTCTTGTTAAATGTAAAAAAGGAACACACTATTTTAGAAATAATTTCAGTGTAATAACACAGTACACAATGGTTTCCAAATAGAATGATTTTATCGTCTTTAACACATGGCAAAATGAATCCCAGATATCCAGAGCTGTCATGTTTGATTCTGGTTGTTATTGTTTTCACAGTGACATCATATTTCCTTTGTTCTGTTGGGAGAGAGCTTCCTGTTGCCAAGGTGCTCACATGGCTAAGGGGCAACATCTGTTTGTGGTGTTTATACATTAAACCATGTGATTATCCTGTATTTTTTTGGTCTTGTCTATGCTTGTTGTCAGTGGGGTTAAGGGTGATTTCCTTCACCCATTCCGTGGCACTCTGACAGGTGAGTGAAATAACATTATAAAGCATGGGAGTAAACGCCAATCAATTGATGTTTATGCTATGCTTAAGGGTATTTCATTTTTCTGACGGCGGTGTATTCCAACAATAATTGACACTGACACAACCAAGATGTGAAGCTTAGCATTTCCATAATGTTGGGAAATTAATTTTCCTCCAGTGCAAAGTAAAGCCAGTAAAACCGCTCTTCAAACAAACTGCCCTTAGCCACAAGGCAACTCTAAACAAACAAACAAACAAACAAATGCACCTTTGTTCTCTCTATTGGGTGGTAAAAGGTTAAATCTTATAATGTTTTAAAGAAATAAAGAACATATTTCTTGCAGTGCAGTTCATCACCAAAAAAAAACACAACAACAACAACAACATCAGTTTTTAGCCTCAGGAGTTGGAAAGAGTTACCGGAAGAATAAAAGTGAAG